>VOQZ01000165.1:0-50290 GCA_008079305.1 Phytophthora palmivora | reverse complement strand
CTCCAGCGTCTTCGCCAACTCGCCAGCTGACCGTGCAGGCGTCCGCAAAGGTTTCTTCGGCTTGCTCGTGCGCGTTATAGTGCTACTAATGAATGGCAATGAGCTCATGGGTGGTGGTCACTGTGATAGGATATGTGGTGCGATGTATCAATGATAAACCCGGGCGGATTAACCGTTGCGCAGGTTGCGAACCACTTTCGTAATGTCGGACAGGTAGATAGTTGAAAAATGGGTCTTTTACGTGATATAGGCTAAAATGGTTGTTGTTTGATGGATTGTAGGCAAAGATCACGCTAGAAATTGTGGAGAGTGCAGTGTCGCCGCGATCTACGGCATTTACAGCAGCAGTGACGTTCGGAGGAGTTGCAACCCTACCAAATAGGCCTACAACACAGACTGCAGGAGCCAATGGTGCGCAGCGATCGACAACTCCAGTGACGGGGTTCTGCTGTTTCGTCTGGGAGGGCGATTGCAGCTCCTGGCTCGGCGTTGGCGGTTCAACTGTAGCTGCCCCGAAACAACCAGTTTTGAGGCTTGGTGCAAAGCCTGCTGCAAAAGCGTTGGGATTGCGACCGGAGAGTGGGCCGGGCTCATCGGTATCTGCAGGTATGGTAACATTCGCTGATGCGTCGATGCCTAGTGCTGATGCGAAAACAGCGGATGATGCGAAAGCACACTGGACTAAAGAGTAACGTGGGGCCCCGATCCTTCGGTTGGGACTCAAGTCGAAGCCTGCACAGCCGGAGATAACTGCAGAAAAGGTAGCAGCCACAACAACTAGTGTCGCCCAAGAGTATTTCGACAAACCCAAGCAGTAGAATTCCGCAGAGTCCTGTTCAGACGATTGAAGCTCCAAGGAGAGCTACAAGTGCTCAAGTTAGTCAAGGTTCGTTAATCATTGCTTTTGTTGTTTGTGATCGCACGAAAGTGGAACCCAACTTACCATTAGTCTTCCTCCGCAGCTGCCCAGCAAAAGCGTCACCTGCTCCCGCTGTGCCTGTCAACGTAGTAACCCCTGTACCAACACCGCTAAGATCAGTACCCAAGGCAGTAGCTCCGAATTCAACTTCATCTCCTTCAGTTGCAGCAGGGAAATCGGTCACAGTATCACCTTCTCTTCCCGTGGAAGCTAAATCCGCGATAACTCCACGCTCATCGCAACCTCCATCGCGTCCGCCTTCATCTGCCCAGGAATCTGGAGCAAGGAATTCGACCTCCGCGCCTGCATTAATTGCATCAAACCCCACAGCAGCACAAATTAATATCGCAGTTCCAGCGCCAGCAGTACATCCAGCAACGTCATCGGCTAGGAGGAGGACGTCTCCACCACCGGTGGTAATTCCGCCGATACATAATACGAGTTCGACGAGGGATGCAAGTTCAACACAAGTACAAAATACTGGAAGTCCTGCCAAGACAGCTGCACGATCTACACATTCGCCAATAGTACCAACACAAGCACCGACTGCCCCAAAGACTGGTAAGACTGGTAAGAAGCGCGGACGACCACGTAAGAACCCAGCCGCGTCAAAGGGACAGCAAGTGCCAAAGGGAAAGGGAAAGGCAAGGCAAAGAAAGCTCCGAAGCACCAACCGGAGGATGCTGAGGTGGACGCCATTATGGATGATGGTACGTATATGTCTTTAAATGTGCGTGGGTCGTGGCCACTGACTATTGTTGCGGTGATGTAGAGGACGTTTTTGATTATTATGCATTCACTCCAGACTCCGATGTGGAGGAATCGCCGTCTACGAAATCTGGACCTCGTACACCTAAGACTCGACGTCGAAGTAATACCGACCGTACTCGGCACAGCCTCACTGTCGATCGATTAGTTGGGATGGGATTTACACAGGAAGACGCGGAAGCTAGCGTAAAAGAAATTGGTGATGATCCGGATGCCTGTATGGTTTGGATTATTTCAAAGATTGAGGAGAGAAATTTCAACGAGGATCTCAACCG
Source organism: Phytophthora palmivora (assembly GCA_008079305.1). Taxonomy (NCBI): domain Eukaryota; phylum Oomycota; class Peronosporomycetes; order Peronosporales; family Peronosporaceae; genus Phytophthora; species Phytophthora palmivora. The sequence continues at coordinate 48,328 of VOQZ01000165.1, read as the reverse complement.
AGCGTCAATTCAATCCGAGCAATCGAAGCGAGACGAGGAAAAACGCATGAAGAAGCGAGAGAAGAAACTCTAGTCCACACGGAGAAGTTTATGACCCTATTTCCGACAGTGAGTATTTTCGTGGTGGTTATGATATTGCATCCTTACCAGCCAGACTCAATTTGCATACTGCTTTGTTCCAGTCCTATATGGTGTGTCCCGAATCTACGGCATCACACTTGAAGAAGTTCTTGCAGTCGACGATTGACCAAGTAAACGGAGATGCATACCTTCGTACAATCCTTTCCAAGCTACTAACACTCGAGGGTAATCGATCCGGTGGTACAAGGAGGCAACCAGGTCGTACATGCTGGAGCTTGCTGGACGCCTGGATGTTGCGTTGGGAACCCACGACGTAATGACATGCTGCGCCGCGCGTTTCGGCAATTGACGTGAGCTCTCCAAATGGGTCATGCTCATTCGTGCGGAAAGTGCTAGAGGAGGTGAATGCGCTGACAAAGGCGCTATTCGAGATGTCTACCAACCAGGGGGGTGTACCCCCGGTATTCCTTGCGTGTGACAAGACGACACAGTTTGATCTTGAAGATGACGGCTTCGAAGTCGTCGAGTAATTGAATGGTAAGATGATGTACACCAAGAGCCTGCAACAAATTGGTGCGAGGGGCATCGCGTTTAATGTTAAAGGACCAAGTAATCAAATGATGCTCAACAGTCCATTTACTCCCCTCGTTTGTCGTTTATTCCGTCACGTAGATACCCTCTCCAGCGAACCATAGTGTATCTCCATCGCGGTGGGAGCTGGCACTTACTTCTTGCTGACCGTTGATGGGGGCAGTTGGGACAATTACTGTCATCAAATCTCGCTTTCGAGCTGGTGGACAGCAAATGATTCGTAGATCGATGACGAAAACGCACAAGTTCTCCCCGTTTCCACAGTCCGTCGTCTTCACACTGACCGTCTGCCGAGCACTGTTGGTTCTCCTGGCACTCAACGACCCACGAGTCCATCCTGTCTCCTTCTCCAGCTACACCAAAGCCACTGACTTCCAAGTTCTGCGACGACAGTGGTGCTTTGAACATGTGCGAGTGTAAATTACGTCGCGTCTGCATGTGTTCAAGACGGATCGTAGCTCCACACTCAATGGGTTGTCCCACTTGACACACTGACGCGCCATCTCCCTCCTTCACAAGCCAGTAACTGTTGACGTCATTGCGTGCCATGTGCGTAGTGACTGACTGCTGGCCACTGCCACTGCCATACGCAATCTCATGGGAGTGCAGACGGTAGCGACTGGATTCATGCACCAGTTTAATGGAGCTACCACACGTCACGTGCTCGAAACCTTGAGGATCTGTATGTATCACAACATGTTAGTAGCTACTAGTCAACAAGCCAATTGATTGCCGTACAGCTGAGGTCAGCAGATGAATCTTGAGCGCACGCTTCTTCGCACGTGAACTCGTGGTGGTCGCATTCCACTTCGCGCACACGACGGCGACCTTCGCACTCGCAGAAGCCCGAGAGGCCGGACGCGATGCGCTGCGAACACGTGGCGTCGTTGTGTGGCTCCCGCTGGCCATGCGGGTCACAGTTAGAAGTGGCACGCCACTTGACGCAGTACGTGGACGACTCGGCTGAGCTCAAGGGCACTGCGCTTAGTAGCACTGTGAGCGCGAGACCCGCAACGCGCATGGCGATAGATGAAGTGGCTTGCGTGGCAAGCGTATCTAAATGACTGTTAGACGAACCTTCAAGCGACATTTATTTGGGCTTTAGAATTGTAGGAGCTTACAAATATCAAGGTAAATGGTAGGTTACTCCAACAGGATGTTGAGCACGGTGTGACCTACATAATGCTGCTTGGAGGATCATTTCGGTGATTGTCTAAACACTACACTTTTGGATTCGTCTCAAGGTGCACAAGTCAAGATTTCCTCCATGGCGGGTAAGACCGTGTTGATCACTGGCAGTAACCGTGGCATTGGTTTTGCATTCGCGCAACATTACGTCAAGCAAGGATGGAATGTCATTGCAACTGCGCGCAATGTGGACGCAGCTGAAGAGCTCAAGAACCTCAAGCCGTGGAAACTCGTCACATTGGACACGGGCGACGAACAGTCGATTCTTCAAGCTGCCAAGACGCTCGAGGGTGTGGCAGTGGACCTGCTCATCAATAACGGCGGCATCTCACTTGGTGGTGGTCTGGACGTCACTACCAAGGAGGACATGATGCGCCAGTTTGAGGTGAATACCGTCGGCCCATTCCTCATGACGCGCGCGTTTCTGCCCAACCTGCGTCTCGCTGTAGCTGCCCGTGGTCAGGCCTTTGTAGCCCAGATCACATCCCGTATGGGCAGCATTACCGATAATGGTTCGGGTGGCTCGTATGGCTACCGCGCGTCTAAGACGGCGCTCAACATGGTCACGCAGAGTTTGGCGCTGGACCTCAAGTCGGAGAAAATCGGCTGTCTGCTACTGCACCCAGGCTACGTCAACACGGCCATCGTCAACTTCACGGGCATTGTGTCCGCCGAGGACAGCGTGGCCGGCATGGTGCGCATCATCGAGCGTGCCAAACTTGACGACAAAGTGCAGATGTTTCACTTCGAGAAAGGTGACGCCCTGCCATGGTAAACCGTAGCCTGCGCAGCGGGTCTCACCACGACTTGCAGTAGTAGTTGCTACCAGTAATTACATAACACTAGTAGTGTCACTAGCCTTGTCAAGATCCTCTGTCCAGGGCGAGATGATCTTGTTGACCATGACCTGTGCTGCTTCGACTTGGTCGTCGCTAACATGGATTTCTTCAGCTAAACGATAGAGTTTCACGGTGTCTTCCCACATTTTCTTGAGTTTGCTGTGTGACAGCCAATGCTGGATCCACGCCAAGACTCCGAAAAGTACCTCTCTCAGAAATAAAGCTGCAATAGTGTTGCATGTTCAATCCCCCAATAGCACGAGGCGATAGATTGGTGCAGCTTCGAGCCATTCAATCGATCCACAAATTCACCGGAAACAATCACATTAAGCAAGTGGAAACGACAATGTTGTGTCACTAGATGATCGTCTACCGCCGGTGATGCAAGCACAATTCCGATGCACTTGGTCTGGTAGTATTCCCAGAGTAGTTGGATAAAGTCAGCCTTACCGTCATGCGCCAAGTCCCGTCCTCGAGCCTTGAGATGCAACTTGGCACATGCCCCACGTAGCGGCCTCGCGAGATGACACTAGGATATACTAATATGCTCTACTTCGCTCTTCTTCTGTCAATAATGAATAGCTACATTCGTGCAACATTGACTGAGTCATTCCACTCGGCAGTACCGTTCCCCTCATCAAAATGGTGCAGTGGATGACAGTAGCGCAGAAGTTCGAGCTCATCCAGAAGCATCGACAGAATCCGTCGTTATCCACGCGCAAGCTGGCATTATGGGCACACGAAGCGTTCAATCTCCCCACGGGTCCCACTGCTGCCACCGTCTCACGTGTGCTCAAATCGGCCGAGGAGATCGAAGACAAACAGCGTCATGGCATCACACGCAAAGGCCACGGCGTCTCGTGTCCAGAACTGGACGTGGCGCTCAAGAACTACGTGGACACTTGTGTGCAGAATCAGATGCAATTGACGCGCAGGTTGCTGGTGGATAAGGCGCGTGAGATCCTCGTGACGATCCCAGACGCACCGACGCTCAATCTCTCGGACGGATGGCTCACGAGCTTCATGCGACGTCATGGCATGGGACTACGGCCTCGATCTTTACAGACAGATGGAGAGGGAGGTGATGCTGAGATCCATATTGAACCAATGGCAGCTACGAGGGTCCAAGCCTCCTCACGGCCTGCAGGACGTCGAGTGGCTGCAAATACCCAACGACGTGGTGCACGTCCGACACAATTGGGACTTGTGTCGACTCCGACGCCTACGCTGCAAGCACCGTTGCCAGTGTATACGGGACCCAAGAGAACGGTGTTAATTACTGGAGCTGATAACAGCACTGGAATGGCTTTTATTGAACACTATTTGAAAGAAGGATGGGACGTCATTGCTGCGTGTACTGAAGGTGAAATGTGCGATAAAGTCAAGCAGTTGGTGCCGTGGAAGATTGTAGCAATGGACCCGGGCGACAAGACGTCGGTGGATAATGCTGCTGAATTGCTGAAGGATGTGCCCATTGACCTGTTGATCAATAATGCAAGGCTTTTTACCAAGGGATACATGCACTCGACGACGCCAGAAGATTGTGTTCGACAGTACGAGGTGAATGCGTTAGGACCTTTCATTGTCTCGCGTGCTTTACTGCAGAATATGCGGCTTGCAGTGCGTGATCGCGGAATGGCTTTCGTGGCGAATGTTTCTTCGCGTGTAGGAAGCATCTCGGAGAATGTAGCAGGCGGGTCATACGGATTCCGAGCTTCTCTGAGCGCCCTTCACATGTTCACCAAGACTTTGATCGCAGACTTCCTGCCGCACAAGATCGGGTGTGTATTGCTCCACTCGGGTATTGATGACAAGCCCGAAGGCGTGCCTACTTCGGCTGATGTTCGACCTGAGGAGAGCGTGGCTGGCATGGCACAGGTCATTGCACGAACGCGACTTGGAGAACCGCTTCAACTGCGCCACTTTGGCAACGGCGACGCAATCGGTTGGTAAGATTTCAAGCATCAAATGTTTGTCTAAGTGAAAGCAAGTCGTCTATATTATTATTTGCCGTCGTCGCGCACGTATCCATGCATGGAGTTGGCGGATAACAGTCAATGCCTCATTCAACAGAAGCTTACCGCTTCTTGATGATAGCTTTGCTTCTCGTAGGAGCACCGTGGCTCTTACCCTTAATGTTTCCCTTGCCACGCTTTGACTTCACACCAGACGTTACCTTGACACCACGCGAACGGGCCTTGCGCTTCTCTTCCTTGCGGATCTTGCCCTCACTCATCAACTCGTCCTTAGCAAACTTGTTCACGCTGCTGCGCTTACCCATGACAGCTCCACCCCGTGGCTTCCTGCCGTTGCGGTAGTCCAGCTTGCGGCCACCAGCGTCATCGTCGTCATCCATTTCCACACCGCCACCGGCAACACGCTTGTGTTGCTTTTGCTGCCATTTGCGGTACACCTCACCCACTTGCTGTTTCTTGCGGACATTAACACCGCTTTCGTTACGGCGCTTGAGCGTACCTTGACTAGTGAGCTCGCCAGCAGTAGTCTTGACAAATTTCTTCTTGCGTACATCCCAGTGAAGAATACGGCGCTTCTTGTTCATTTCAATGGCCTCGTCAGGATTCACATCAAGAATGGCCTCTTCCAAACGTGCCTCAGCGAACGCGTTCACCTTACCACCGTCGGCATTCTTAGCCAGGAAACCCTCTGTAGTGTAGTCTCCATCCTTCATGTAGCCAATGTAGTTCTCGTCATCCTTGAACGAAGCACCTTCACCCTCTTCCTGCTCCTTTCCATTAACAATGCTGCTTGCTCCCTGTTCCTTTGCTGCAGCGAACTCCTTCATTACTTCCTCCTCCTTTTCACCAGCAGCCACGCGCTTCTTGAGCTGCTTCCGTTCGTGCTTGGTTAGGAAAAACGCCTTCTTCTTCGGAGCTTGAGCAACTTCCTCTGTAACCCCCTCCTCTTGGTTATCCACATTCTTGGTATTCGTCAGTCCATCGTCGGCAGCACCGACAGCTTCCTCCTGGGCAGCAGCAGCGTTGAGAGCAGCAGCCTCTTCCTTCGCCTTGGCCTTCTCAGCTGCCTTCGTGGTCTCAGTTGAAATAATCTTCCCATGCAGCTTGCGCTTCTTGACCATCATTTGTACACCAGGTGACGAGCGCTTCGCCGACGAGTGGGCACCAGACGCAATCTCAAAGATCGTCTGTGGCGGACGGAATGTCTGAAGCGAATCAATGTACGCAGCCTTGTCGGCCTTGCTTTTATCAAGGACATACTCCTGCTGGAAGAGTGGGTGCATCTTCTTCACTGCAAGTTCCTTACCACGACGGATGGAATTCTTTGATGGGTCTGCTCGAGTTCGCGCGTACGCCTTGTAAGCGTTGTCACAGACCTTCACAAGCGGTGACACCTGCGGATGGCTGCGCATCATTTCCTGAATTGCCTCATTCTCCTGATCAATAAGATCATTCGGGAACGCACCATAGTGTACGTCCTCGACACGCATCGTGCTCAGTGAGTACGGCTTCGTACCAGCGCTCTCTTCCGGAGATGAGTCCTCAAGGCGGCGTCCGATGTACAGGTGCAAGTCAACCATGAATGGCGTTTCGTCCGGATCCACAAAGCTGAAAGCTGTACCGCTGCGACCAGCTCGAGCAGCACGACCGACACGATGCACAAACAGCTTGGCTGTAGGCGGAAACGAATAGTTAAGCACGTTGTTCAGCAGAGGGATATCGATACCACGAGCTGCCACATCCGTCACAATCAGCAGACTAGTCTTCTTGGCACGGAACTTGCCCAAGTTAATCTTACGCGAAGCTTGATCCATATCACCATAAGCACACGAAGCTTCAATATGGTTCGCTGCCAACAATGCATGTAAAAACTCCACATGGTGACGAGTAGCTGCAAATACAATGGTTTGCTCTCCTTTTGGCAAGAATTCACGAACCATATACAAGAACAGCGCCGGTTTGTCCAGCGATCGCACCGTAAAGAATGCCATTTTCAAGTTCTCCGAGATCTTGTTCTCTACATCCAGACGAATCAGTTCCGGGTCACTTAAACCAGCACGTGCAAACTGCACCAGCGCCTTGGGCAGTGTAGCAGAGAACAGCAGCGTCTGTCTACTAGTCGGCATGTTTTTGAGAATCTCTTGCAATTGCTCGGCAAACCCCATCTCGAAAATACGATCAGCTTCATCAAAGACCACATACTCTACAGCTTTCAAGTTAAAGTCTGGAATTTCCTGCAAGTGGTGCATCAATCGACCGGGTGTAGCCACCAGCACATCTGGATTGGCTGCAATGGCCTCAAACTGTTGGTCCATGCCTTCACCTCCCACAATGAGTGCCATCTTCAGCGATGTAAACTTGGACAATTGCTTCGCAAAGCGCAGCGTCTGTACTGCCAGTTCACGAGTGGGTGACAGCACCACAGCACGGACGCCAATCTTGGTCGAGTGTTCCTTGAGTTTCTCCACCATGGGGATCAAGAAAGCGGCCGTCTTACCAGAACCAGTACGTGCCATGGCCACACAGTCTTTGCCTGATAGTACAATGGGCAGCGACTTGCGCTGGATGGGTGTAGGCACCTTGTAGCCCATGGCCATGACGCCACGGAAGACTGGAGGACTCAGTCCCAAGTGCTGGAAGCCACCCACGCCTGCACCTTTGCCGTTGCTCTTGCCATGTGTCGTGCCTGCATCTGCGCCTCCACTTGCGCCCTTCTTCTTTCCCTTCTTGAGCAGATCGTCACCCGCCATTGCCGTAAAGTGACGTAGTGGCCGTCGTAGCTCTTGGAAAAGCACTGGAAGGCAGGCACTGACAGCTAATTGGATGAAATGACAATTGTACTCTGTTTCTAATTGGCTCATTCAAATATTCTATGTACACCACACGAAGTTCAAAGTACTGAGACTTTGATGCAGTTCGAAATGTCACTAGGAGACCGCACGGATCAGGAAGCGGCGCAGGATGAAAGCGACTGGGCTGCTCGTGGTGATGACGCTGTATTGACTTCATCAGATGCGCAAGATACTGTAGCACCTCCTGCATCCTCTAATGGCCAAGTGGACGCGTCTACTGACGAGCAGGACGAAGACACTCGAGCTGCAGACCTCGCAGTACTTGGTGACGCCTGTCCGATCTGTTTGCAGACACTGGAGGATCCTGTGATGCTCACGGCCTGTTACCACGTCTACTGCTTCGAGTGTTTGAGCACGTGGGTACATAGTCTGGCATTACATGGCGTGGAACCGCCTACGTGTCCACTGTGCAAAGCTCCGTTTCAAGATGTCTACGCTAATGTGAGAAGTGAGACGGACTTTGAAGTCTTCAGCTTCCAAGGGAGACAGATACAAGGTCCAGATAGACAGAGAGACAACAGTGATAGCAATAGGCAGAGACTTCGACGACGCTCGCTCGTGTACAGACGTCACATGAGACTCGTTCGAGTGGCTGGGAAGGAGGTGGAAGACGCACACATGTTTCCGAAGATGCACAAGGTGAAAGGCGAATATGAAGCGTGGATCGAGAGAGAACTGAGAGCATGTATTGGACGCGATATTGATTTGACAGTGCTTTTGGTGATTATCCAGTGCTGCCTTAACAAGATCACACAGTGTGGAGTGAAGAAATGCTACGATGAGCTACAACAAGCGCTCACGCCATTTCTGTACGAAGACGCCAAGCATTTTGTGAGAGAACTAGCCTATTTCTTGGGATCAAGATTGAACGTGGAGGCGTATGATGCTGCTGTTGAATATCGATGTGAAAATGCTGCAGAATGTACAAATGCGCTGTGCTGCGGTGGATGATCGAATCGCAATTGAGATTAGTGTATAAAGGATGCGCTGAGTTGATTTTTTTTTCAAGAACTAGTACACCAGTTGAACGGAGGAATGCATGGAATGCCTGCTGCCATTGTCATTTTGAGATGATTTATGCCTTGCCTAGGACGAGAGCGAGCAGGGCCATGCGTACATACATGCCATTCTCCATCTGGCGGAAGTAGGCTGCACGTGGGTCATTGTCTACCTCCTCAGCGATCTCGCCAACACGCGGCAGCGGGTGCATGATGATCATTTCAGACTTGGCGTCCTTGATGGTCTCTAGCGTGATGCGGAAGCTGTCCTTCACAGCGTTGTAATCGGCCTCGTTCTCAAAACGTTCCTAATAGCAAGTACACAAGCGAACATGAGCATCACGCCCCCCAGTCATCATCCAGTGATCACCTACCTTTTGCACACGTGTGACGTAAAGCACATCAGTCTGGTTAATGACTGACTCCAGGTCAGTGGTTTCATTTTGCTGAATACCCTGTGCCGCCAACTCATCGTACACATAGCGCGGCATCTTCAAGCTCTCCGGAGACACATAGTTGAAGGTCGCACCATACATCGCCAGCAGCTTGGACAGCGAGTGCACCGTGCGTCCGTACTTGAGGTCACCCACCATAGTAACGACCTTTCCCTTAAAGTTTTCCAGATCACCGAGTTCACTGTAGATCGTGTATAGATCCAGCATGGCTTGGGTCGGATGTTCGCCGACGCCGTCACCAGCGTTCAGCACAGGTTTCTTGGTCGCTTCAGCGGCCACCAGAGCACTGCCCTTGATTGGGTGACGAAGCACAACCACGTCAGCGTAGCACTCCAGACAGCGGATCGTGTCGTGGAGCGTCTCGCCCTTCTGGCTACTGGACGACGTCTCATTGACGCACACGACGAGGCCGCCGAGTCGCTTCATCGCAGCCTGAAACGAGCTGCTTGTGCGTGTGGACGGCTCCATGAACACGTTGGCCAGCAGCTACAGCACAAGCAGTGAGAGCCAATCACAGAATCAATTGCACTGCAGTGCGCACCTTGCCCTTGAGCAGGTCGCTGGCGCCTTGCGTCTTGACCATCGTCTTCATCTCATCAGCGACAGTCAGCACGCGTCTGTTGCAAGAGATACAGTGAGCAGTGAATACGTGGATAGTTGTAGTAGAATAATGTACGTACTGCGCACTCTCCTTGCCAAACTGTGCAATAGACAAAATGTTCTCGCCCTTCCAAGCGCCCACCGCCGTCTTGCCATCCAACTTGCGAGCCATTGCTGTTTGCGGTCGCAGATCCAGTCGTAGGCTTCAAGCGCCAGTTCTGATTGGTCAAAACGTCATACCCGTTTTTGTCCATCATCGTCGTACTTAGCGGAGGATCCCTGTTTGAAATCCGAGCCAAAACCAATTTTACTTTGCCTATTCTCCACCAATCACAGATCGATAACTGATTTTCCACTAATCACTGACCAGAATAATTGAGTTGGGTTTTAGCCAATCGTCTTGTTTACTGACAAAGCGACCAACAAATTATCGCTTGAGATCGCGAGCCATGAGCGACCACGACCATGAAGAGCACGGCAGCGACAACGAGCCCAAGAAGGGCAAACAAGGCTCAGGTAAGCGTCTGAATGATCGACAGCGCGTGGACATCATCCAGATGGCAGAGAACAGCAAGATCTCTAAGCGTCAGCTGGCGGACAAGTTCGGCGTGAGTGAGGCTGCCATCCGGAAGCTGCTGCTCAAGAAGGACGAGTTCCTCCGACGTTATTACGACACGCCCGAGGAGCTCCGAGACCAGCGACTACGCGGTAAGAGCACGCGTCTCTCGGTGCACGAGGACAGCAGCGGACTCAACGGATCTGCGCTCTCGAGTGCTTCAACGCCTAGTCGCTCTTCGAGCAGCAATGTGCACGCCCACAGCAAGAGTCTGTACCCATCTGATGATCCATGGAAACAAGGACTCCATGCCATGTTAGCAAAGGTCACACCATTTCTTAAAAACTTCACACAGAGCAAGAGTCAGCTGCAGGCATCGACCCATGCACTCAATGCAGCGTTGACTACGTCAGTGTCTGCTGCTGAAGCGCCCATCAATGTGGGTGAAGCAACTACAGCTGAAGATACTAGTGAGACAGACGAGCTCGACTGGATTGGCTTCTCGCGCATGCTGCGTGACATCCGTCGCGCGTTTCATAGATATCCCGAGACAGGATACCAGGAATTTCGTACACAGGCGTTTATCAAGCGATTCTGCGAGCAAGCACTGCATATTCCGGGCAAGAATATCCACGAGATGGCGTCTACGGGACTTATTGTGGATGTATGCTATGAGAATGGAACTATTTCACCCTCGGACAAACGCAAGCTGCCTGTGCTTGCTTTCCGCGCAGACATGGATGCACTTCCTATTGAAGAGCTGAATCACCACTTGCCGTACTGTTCTACTCAGAAAAAGGGGCAGAAAGAGCTCCGCAAGCGCAAGAAACGAAAGAGCTCAACGCAACCCCCTTCGCCGAAAAAGACACAGGAAGAGGGAGACGAAGCAGCCCCGTCCGATAAAAATGGTATCGCATCCGCAGGAACGTGTGATGTGACCCTCGATGTAAACATGGATGCTCCAGCGACCAATCTGCTGCCTGAGCCGTCAACTATTACGACCACGACGATCGGTGCTCCACCCGTGTCCAGTACTGGGGGAGATGATGAAGATGAATTCCAAATCTCGACCGCTGCTGCGCACATGTGTGGTCATGATGGGCACATGGTGATGGTATTAGGACTGTGCGCGATGGTGGTCCGTAGTGCGCACTTGCTTCCGCAGGATACCTTCGTGCGCTTCTTGTTCCAGCCTGCCGAAGAGGGTCCTGGTGGCGCAATGAAGATGATTGAGGATGGAGCACTAACCGATGTGGACGAAGTTTACGGACTGCACAACGCACCTTTTCCGTTGTACAGCGTCCACGTGCGTCCTGGAGCTGTCATGGCGCATGAGGTTGAGTTTTCTATCGACATCCATGGCATTGGAGGCCACGGATCTGCACCTCAGCAATGTGTAGACCCAATTCTCGCAGGTTCCGCCGTGGTACAAGCTCTGCAGTCCGTTGTCAGCCGTTCTTTGTCACCTATGGACACAGCCGTTGTGTCGGTGACGCAGTTCCGTGGTGGTGACGCGAACAATGTTATTCCGTCGCGCGTGTTCCTAGGCGGAACCATCCGTGACTTTGATCTCCAAATTGCAGAGAAAATCAAGGATCGCGTGGCCAAGCTCGTACACTCGACATGCTCTGCGTACGGTGCCACAGCCAACGTTCATTTCCTAGATGGCTACGCTCCTGTGATCAACCCGCACGTGGAGACACGCCAAGTGCAACAGATTGCCATGGACATGGGCATGTATGTGAGTGAGGAAGGTTTGCCACTGATGGCAGCCGAGGACTTTTCGTACTTCTTGCAAGAACGCAAGGGCTGCTACTTCTTCCTGGGAACGAAAGAAGACGGAGACCCGGAAAAGATGCGCGCGCTGCACTCGAACCACTTCGACTTCAACGACAAGGCCATTCCGCTTGGTATCCGATTGTTTATGGGCATTTTGCAGTCTCGTTTCAAGTGCGAGTTGTACAGTGCTGAGGAGATGCAAGCGTTCCAGTTAGCAATGGAACGCATCATGATCAACGTCACCGTTGTGTAACCGCAAGTTAACGCTTGGTGGACATTTTTATGGACATTTTATCAATTGTAAACAAGATGTTTTGATTGGTTGAAAATGAATCAAATACATGGCTCACCATTAGTATAGTATTAGCAGGCAAAATGGCGAGCCGAAAGCTTAGCGGACGGCAAATGATGGAGTTGTTCTACACGGAGGTAGAACGATCCCCGCCTGTTGATGGGGCTGAAGAGGAGGCAGACTTGCCCACTATATTCCGTTGCAAATGCGGTAAGACGCGTGCTCAGAGACTCAGACATGGGTACACGAACTTGGTGCAACACATTCTGGTCAAACACGCGGATTGGGTGGCGGTTGCCACGCATGAAGCTCATCCGAGCCCCGTCCCCGCAATGGTCAATAGTGGCAAATCTCCAACGCTTAAGAAAAATGGGAAAGCGAAGGCCCCAGACATTGCAGCGAGTGAAGACGAGATGAATGGGGTAACTCTGGACGAATCCATTTTGGACTCGAGTGACGGAGAGGACAAGTCGGAGACTCAAACGACTGGGACAGTGAAGCAACCTACAGCTCCGTCGTCAGCTGTGCAAAAGCGTTCTGGCTATTTGTCGTGGGATGACTATTTCATGAGTGTTGCATTTTTGAGTGCCATGCGCTCGAAAGGTTAGTGGGGGTTGGAATTTGTGAGGACTGGACTGGTGTCGCTGATGGATTATTTATTTGTGCTAGACCCATCGACGCAAGTTGGAGCTTGGTAGGGAGTTTGGTTATGGGATTTAGCTGTGGTTAGACTTATCGAGCTTTGTGGTGGTCTTGACAGCATTGTGAACCCTGAAAGAAAGATCGTTGGCATTGGATACAACGGGTTCCCCAATGGCTGTGGTGACGATGACTTGCCATGGGCACGTGAGAGCGAGACCAACTCACCACTTGACACCAAGTATCCGGTAAGGTAACCAGTTTTTTTGTTTATGGTGCTGTCTCGCACTGTATCTACAGATTGTGCACTCACCTACAGCAGGAGAGAGCCTAGCATAAACTTCTCCACTCCCATCATGAATGTTGAAGCTAAGTTAGTCTTCTGTAGTATGTTTGCCATGCAGAAATGAATGCTATACTGAACAAGAACTCGACGGATGTCAAAGGCTGCACGGTACGAGTGTCTGTATTGGAATTCATTGGTCAGCCTAACTTTACCATTTTGTTCAGATATATGTGGCGCTTTTTCCTTGCAATGAATGCGCTAAGCTTATTATTCAGGTATTGATGCTGCGTGATCGTAGCTGCGAGTGACAACTAACTGTGATGGTATTGCTATCCATTTAGAGCGGCATCTCGCGCGTCGTTTACTGTTCTGACAAATACAATCAAGAGTATGTTGAAGTGCAAAGATCCCAGTACAATTTCTGACCTTTGTTGGTTCACTTTGTAGTTGGAAGTTTGTGGCATCACGTCGGCTTTTGGACATGGCCGGTGTACAGTACATGCAGCACCAACTCCAGCTCTCCAAGGTCGTGATTGACTTTACCTCGGTCATGTAGAAGCAACATAAATCCTGTAGTTGCCATCAAGCGACAACAAAAGTTTTAACAAGAACGAAGACAAGTTGCGATACGAATCAAAAGACTGTATTGACATCCGCCCTACGATCGGGGAACATGATGCATAACGCTTAATGAGGTTGCTTATACAAAAAGAATCTCCGAACAAGCTTACTCAGCGGCCTCCCACTGCGAGACAACGTCATTGGAGATCGTGCCGCAGCTGAAGTCGAAGTCGTCAGCGCCGATCTCCAGCACCTTGACACCGTAGTCCTCGTCAATGATGGTGATGTAAGTGGTCGGGCCATCAACGGGGCGCTTGGAGAACTGGTCGTTACCCGGGTTGTACGTGCCATCGTAGAAGTAGTAGTGTGTGGCCACGTAGCTGGTGTCCTTCTCGAGCACCTCAGCAATATCGAGCTCACCACATCCACCGGCAGGGCCCTTGCCACGGCAGTTGCATCCGTACTGGCCAGAGTGAGTCACCTGGTCTGGGAGCATCCAGATAGCAGGCACGTTGGGAGCACCACACTCCTCCATCGACACCTTGGTCAGGAAGATCTTCTTGGACCCCGTCCAGCCCTGGAACGCCGTGCCATCCGTATCATAGGCACCTTCACACTCTGCGTCGACACCGCACTGCTTCTCAGTCATGATGTGCACCTCAGCACCAGTAGCCTCCGAAGCAAGGATCGACTGGCCACCAGGGTTCGAGGCCGAAGCCAACGTACCGCTGAAAGGGGTGGACTGCTTGGCGACACCCGTACCGTCAGCCTCACAGAATCCCTCGGGGGAACCAGCACCCGTGTAGTCAACGTTCTCATTGTTAAGGAACACCATGTTAGTAGCAGCACCGCCGTTCTCGTACGACGAAACCTTGCTCCACGTGCCGTTGCTTCCATCGAACACAGCGATGTTGGAGATGGTCATGCATCCACGGAAGGCGAGCGTGACACCCGTGTCAAGAGGAGACACCGGGTTCGACGTGGTTACCGTCGACTTGGAGCACGACGCAATGTCCGTCACCTGGTCGTACGAACCGGGGCCACCGCAGTTTGCACCCGTGTACGAGTACGCGCTCGAGACCGTGCCGGCGGTGGACTGCTCCCCACCCGAAATGGTCTGCTGCTGGGTGGTCTGCTGAGTGGCATCACCCGAGCCAGACACACTGGACTGACCGGCCACGCCGCTGCCCTGCTGGGTGGTGTTGTCCTGCGTCACGGGAGCGTCGGTAGCCGGAGCATCGGTCTGGGCAACGGAGCCTCGGTCACGGGAGTAGCCGGAGTTACTGGGGCTTCATTCTGAACCACCGGAGCCGGGGTCACGGCAGGAGCAGGGTCCATATCGCAGATCTTGCCGTTGCCAGCAGAGACAGCGCTGGCCATGGCTGCAGCCATGAGGAACACGCCGTAGACCTTCATGTTGTAGCTAGGAGGAAGTGAGACCGAGGTTGTATCTGCCTACAACGAAGCAAATTGGTGAATGAGAAGCGGAAAAGGTGGTCAACAGACTGGATAAGACTGCAGGGTGAAGAATCCAGACATCGGACAGAGGATCGGTGTTGCGCACGAACAGACAAGCATGAAGTACAGTTGGTGCTGCCAGTCAATAGAGTAGCCAAGTCCAGGGGGGAACATTGCCAATCTGTCCGCACGCTGTCCGTACAGCTGTTGCATCGTACCCGGCGTCATGTTGCGAATTTGTCCACCTTAGTGGACAGAGACGAAGCGATTGTATCTGTCTCTTTTGGCGTTCGGACAGCATTGTTGTCTTGGTGCAGTTTTTGCTGTACTCACTGATCTCTGTGCGGACAATTTCATCAGCTATCGCCATCGCCACAACGAACGGGTGCTCGCATCTCAGACAACACCACGCCGCGAAGTGAGCCTTTCCACCGTATGACAAGCATGGCTGAGATCCTTGTGTGCTGGCTGCGATGTCGACATGGAGACCTGCGTCAGGAATGGGAGCACTGGCGTGTACGGCTGGCGCAGATGGCTACGCTGTTGGCCGCAAATTATGTTGTACTCACCTCATATTTGTTGGACTACAATACATGTGCTTGGCAACAAGACATTGGAAGAGCTACTCAACTGCAAATATCATGCTATTGCTTGTAAGTCCCAAATACCTTTCCACGCACTTCATCCATCCAGCTCTCGGTGTAGATCAATCAGCCAGACTCTAGTCGCAGTATGTAATTCGTTAGTTACAAGTGCAGCGCCGTCCTTTGCAAGTCCCTGTGGTGCCGAGCGTGCTGCCTGTGGAACGCATCGCGACATGGCGAAACGGAAGGTTCGTCTTTTTGGTAGGCGTGCAAATTGAAGTCGATCAGAGCCGGCACGCGCAGGGCAGATACATTTGCATAGAGTGCCGGGAACAGTGATAGCTTTGATGATTTCTCGCAAGAACAAGCGTGTTGATGATTTCTCGCTTTAGTTGCAAATTGTTCACAAGTAATGTCATAGATGCACTAGCAAGGTAAGTGCTCCATCTACCTACAAGTGACAAGCGCGAACGCTAGCGAGCGCCTCTTTCTCCGGGATTTGCACTTTGTAGTCTACCGCAGCGTCGATGCGAGCCTTGATCTCAGGGGTCATTTTCTCCACGAAGCGAAGGGCCTGTAGATTCTCGTCCAACTGCTTCCTGGTGCGAGCTCCCAGCATCACCGTCGACGCGTTCGGATTCGACACGCACCAAGCGATAGACATCTGCGCGAGTGAGCAGCCTAATTCATCCGCGATCTTCTGCAGCTCGAACGTCTTCACGACACGGTCACGGAAGTCCGGCACCATTTTGTTGTAGAACTCGGTCGAAAAGCGAGAACCCTCAGGGATGTTCTTCGTGTACTTGCCGGACAGCACTCCGTAACCGAGGGGCGAGTACGTCGTTAAACCCAGTTTGTACTTCTTGAACAGATCCAGGAACCCGTACTCAACGCGAGGACGGTCGAAAATGTTGTACTTGGGCTGCTCCACCACAGGGCGAATCAAACCAAGACGGTCTGCGATCTCGCATGCCTCTGCGATGTCGGCCGGCATCCACTGGCTGGTGCCCCAGTAAAATGCCCAACCTTGGTTGATAACATGGTTCATGGCACGGACAGTCTCCTCAACGGGCGTGAAGTCATCGGGTCGGTGGCAGAACACAACGTCGACGTAGTCGAGCTGAAGGCGCTTGAGCGAGGCTTTAAGCCCCTCAACAATGTGTTTGCGACTTAGTCCCTGATCGTTTGGGCCAGTCTTAGTGCCAACGTGGATCTTGGTGGAGATGACAAGGTCTTCGCGGGACCAAACTTGCTCCTGAATACCCTTTTGGATGGCACGACCCACGATCTCCTCAGACTTGCCGCTAATATAGCACTCGGCGTTGTCGTAGTAGTTGACGCCGCTCTTGAAGGCGTCGGTCATGATGTCGTACCACGCTTCGTCGGAGCAGCGATCGTCCCAGGTCATCCACGCACCAAGTGAGATCTTGGAAACCAGCAATCCCGAGTTACCGAGGAAGCGGTAGGTCATCTTGGTCGGAGCGGGGGCACTCATGGTTGGTACTTGCGTGTTCTTTTGGGGGAAATGAAGAGTGAGATCTGGGTGAGCCCGGTCAATCATGCCTCATAATCTGGCTGTGACACAGAGATTATGCAGTAATTTCTGAATCGCTTGAAAGATTATGGTGGTCACTTCAACGAGGCCTGATACAAAAGTAGTCATTGTCATGTACACTGTATGACAAGATTATGGCGTTGAGCTCTCTGCATCATCTGTGTATTATGCATCATCTCTGTATTACGCAGATAGCTCAACACCATAATCTTGTCATACAGTGTGTATGACTTTCATAATATGAAAGTCCACGGCAAATTAAGGATGATAAAAACTATTATATAAAGTTTAAAGTTTACAAAACTACTGTAGTTTACTACATGTACATGTACTACATGGTACATCATCGCTGCCTCAAAGGGTGTGTCTAGGGCCCCTCTAGATGCTCTTGTATACGAAGGAAGAGCGGACGATGCACCATAAACCAAACACTCGTCCGCTAGCGTACGGAGAAAACAGAACGGAGATATATTGGCGTGTTTAATGCTTCCATTGGCCTCTCCTCGTTTTCTTTGATGATCGATTATTGCCATACATTGGGGGCCGAAGCGGTGCTTGAACCGCATCTTGTTGTTGAGATCCAGCAGCACGAAGTAGCGCAGTCCTCTCGTTCGCTTCATTGCTTGTTTCTCGGAGCTGGAGTGCGCGGTGTACAGCGAAGGGAGCGTGTTTTCCGTGAAGGTCAAAAGTGATGCGAAAGTCGAAGCGCTGCAGAAGGCCATATTTGACGATCAGCGTTACCGCGATCGCTTCTCGTTTCCGCCAAGCGCATTGACGTTGTACCGGGTGCGGAACGCGAACGGCGTGTGGCTCAAGAGTGACCCCACATTCGAGAGCTTTTTGAAACAACGACGGCGAGACGACAGTGACTATGTCAAGATGATCCCCAACTGGATTCTCGACGAAGACTACCTTGGCACGAAGTTTAAGCCGGGACGCAAAGAGACTTACGTCTTGGTGGAGCTCCCAGTTCCAGAATCTCAATGTGTCAATATCGGCGAACCTGATCCCAGATTGGTCAAGTACCAGCGTAAGTATTCGCTATAGTATTCCTGTGAAATGGCTGTTGCTAACCTCTCTACTGCAGGACAGAGCGCAGAGGATGGGTCAGCAAGGCTCAATGGTATTTACCTATCGTTTTTGTGGGGAAAAGCTGCTGCTACTGAAAAACGGTAGAACTCTCTGTAGTGTCGGTATCAGAATCTGTAGCACTAACACATGTCACAGACGCGTCTGAAATTTATTTATTTTACGGTTTTTCGTATCATGCAATAATTTTATTTTGTGATATCCGTTCAAACGCGTGGCATTCGTCAATCTACCTCGTTCCACCAGAGCCACTCATTTTCAGAAGTGAAGGTCATACCAGAGTGACGGTAAACGTGCACGCTCCCCGGTGCTGATGGTAAGCACACGCTGCTCTCTCCACCATTAATCCCCCTCTCCAACTGATTATCCTTCCTCTCAAATTCTAATGCCCTAACCTGTATTGTATGTCTCCCCCCTCCATGTCCTGGGTGGCTCAGGATTCGGATTCAAGTGATGGCGAGTGTGAAAGACTGCTCCGTGAACTGTTTGAGGAATATAAACAGACGCGCAATCGCTCCCTGCTAGAAGGAGAAACGGAGGTGGACAGACAGCGATCGCTTGCGTCGACAAGAAACCGCATTTTCTTAAGCGAAAGGTTTCGGGAGAACATGGATAGGTCCGACCACGAGAAGAGGAAGGAGTATTCAAACACGATTGCAGTGTATCGACAGAAACTGCACACAGAATTTCGAAATCTCTTTGAAGCTCGTCAGATCAGTAATATTGCTATGGATGACGACCACTGTACGGCTAAGAGGAATGACTTGTTGTTGGACGGTAGTGTGAAGAAGAACGGTGTATCGATAAATGAGGCAAGCGCAGCGCAGGAAGAGCACATGTCAGCAAAAGAGATGAAGTCCCTACTAAAGCGAAAGAAGAACGTAATGGTGGACAGTGGTTCAAGTGTCTTGTCGGAGTCAGACCGCATTTCTCAAGCAGCAAGTGATTTTGATGGGGGGCGAATCAACAAAAGTCCACACAAATTCTCTAGGGATACAGCAAGATGACAAGCGAAGAAATTGAAAATCCCCCGCCCAATATGCTGCCGAAACCAGTACACAATCAGCAACCGAAAAATCCTGATTTGGACCAGGATACAACCCACATGGAGGATACGAAGAAGATTAAGATTCCCCCACCAAACATGATACTGGAATCAGTATAGAAGGAGCAATCAAACAAAAATACCTCATCTGAGAGGTCGCTTCTCGACTCAAACAGACACGGCGAATGGGATCCGGAAGGAGCATATCAAGGAGCATTTGAAGACGACGCGGCAGATGTTGATGACTCTAATGATGAAGATTACGTGCCTGACCATGACATTAAACCCCAAACCAAGTCTAAGAGATTGGAAACTGTAACTATGAATCGTGCACCGACAGTTCGTCGTCCGGTTGAGTTCGAATGTGCAAATGAAGGCAAGAGTGCTGCCCTAGAAGCCAAACTTTCTTCTAGGTCAAAAGCAAACAAAGTGGGGATTCGAGGCACAACTGGTTCCCTACCACTTTCTGCAGAGGTCTAGTTACAGAGCGGTACACCAAAACATTTACACAACATGATACCTGAAACTGAAGAAGAAGCTTTTGACCGGCTACTGGGGATGAACACATTAGTACCGGATAAGGACGGAGCTTTTTTACAGGATTTCCTTAGCGATGGTTTTCGTGGGAACGTTTCCATGAACAGCTCGACTAATTTGCTGCAAACTCTTACCAGCGCTTTCCGGCTAGGTCAACTACCTCGGTTGAGAAGCGCAACAAGCAGATCTCGAACAACAAAAAAGCAAAGAATACAAAGAACCACGCAGATCGTGGAAACAACAACAGTGATGATAGTGTATCTTTCGTGGATGATGAGAGATGTCAGGATAGGTGGAAGGACTATTCGTCTGAAAAAACGACTAGTCGAGGTGGTGACATGAATTCTGCAGGCAATAGTACAGGACCACACCTCGTTCCTGCTTCGTGGAGTGTGTACAGCAAGACGCTCAAGTGTACGCATGTAATCAAACACCCTAAACATGGAAATGGCCAGCGGTCACATCGTGTCGTGCGTTTCATAGATTGTACTGCCCAAGTGAATGCGACATTGGTGAAGGGCAACCAAGAACTGTACTACATCTACGTCATAGCGAAAGGGAGTCACAACCACGCTCTATCGCCTGAACTGTGGGATTATTACGTAGAAAATCGGCGGATCCAGGACCCTTTGATGTTGCAGACTGTGAGTGATATGCGTGAGACTGGGTCAAGCGCTAAGGGGGTTCTCGCATATCTACGCAAGCGCACTGGTCAGTGATGGGTATGTTTACGGTAGAAATGCAATAGCTTACTTAATCGTTTGACTTTCGGTTGTGTATTTAGGGATAAAGACCACCCTACGCGGTGTGCATAACATACTACAATCCATACGCGATGAGAAGCATGGGAATACTACAGATGCTACACGCGTTTGTGGTGATGTGGATTTGAACGATTTGGTATTGGAATATCCGGAAAGGAACCAATTGGACGTGATTAGACCCAACGTGACGAGATTAGATTGAATGACGAGCTGGTGTGGGTGGATCTAGTCACCGATCCAGTTGAATGACTAAGATTGATGGAGGTTAGTGGTACCCTGAGTGGGACGTGATGGATGGATTGGCATAAGATCTGCACACATACTCAGATCTGAAGGGTTGGGATGATTATATGTGGATATGGATGATGTGGGACTTGCGTGATTATAAGTTGGGGGAGGCGATATGCCTATATATGATATGGGGACCAGTGATATAAATCTAGATACATGGATCTTGATCAGAGTCTATATCAGCCAAATCCATAACGGCTCGCATACCAGGTTCCATTCAGGGAACTTAGATCAAGGCCTTGGACCTAGATCTATTGGCGGACCCGAGGAATCTGGGATCAAAGATATTATGGCAAAACTGGATGATGATTGGAGGATTAACAGCATGGAGTAAGCTTGGATATATTACGATTATGGTTACTACGAAGTACTATCACTGGATCAACCATGAAAACCCTAGATCAAGGGGATCTAGTGGATCTGGAATTGGATCAGCGTGATCCAGCCTATCAAGGCGTGATCTGACTCGGGAGACGCGTGATCTGACTCGGGAGACGTGTGATCTAGATATCATGGGGAAGGATTACGATATTGGTGAAGGCAGTAGTCCAGATCACGACGATACGACTAGTGATCTAATGTTTATGGTTCAGATCCAGGGTGATCTGCTAGGATGTCGACTGCTATGATGGTGAGGAACGAGAAAGGACAAGAATCAGGATATCGTAGTCAGTCAATGTGTCGTTAAGGATAGGATACAGGATAGGATAGGTCTTAACATTGAATCAGAACCAAATTTGCATTATACGACACAAGTGCTCCGCTACACGCCTGGAAACGGGAACTACATTGGCCCTACGGTATTAATAGCGAGTTAGGTGTGTAGATCTAGGGTGGTTGATAATATCTAGATAATATATTGGCTAGATCCAACCTCCTAGTATCTTACCCTAAGTGCAGATCCAGGATCCCGGTATTAATTGCTTAGCCGGTAGATCCTCGGTATCTCAATTATCATGATCATGCTATTGGAACCGTCAAGCAACTAAAGGACCTCAAGAAAGGATAACAACACCAAAGGACCTACTACAAGGCCAGATTCATATCTAGGCCGCCGGATCCAAGCTTGATCTAATCGCTTGGACCCCGGATCTACTACTGGCGAGTGGTGTGAAGACTCCCACGCTACTCTACAACGTCACGCCAAGACGTTCAACCAACGCAGATCGAGCAACTTAGCAGTCACCAAGAGAGGAAGATCCAGCCCAACCGACGGGTACACAAGTTCAGCAGATCACGGACCACCGGAGGACCCCCTTCGTTAGTCGGATCCAGCACCTCTCAGATTTTGCTGATCCCGCTACACCACACGTTGAGTATGTTCTTCGCGAATTCGTAGAGCAAGAGCAAAGCAATTCAGCAACTATGTTTGCCGAGGAAGTATCTCAAGTTGCACATGTTGTTGTATTTCAGTCTGCCCGCACCAAGAGTTTGTTCCAAGCTTTTTCTGAAGTGATCCTTGTTGATACCACGCATGGAACGAATGATAACCAATATAAGCTCTTTAGATTTATGGTAACTGACTTTTTCGGCAATGTAAACTCAGACACATAATTTGATACCGAAATTATACAGTGAACTTACCTAACTGTTTTGGTTGATGTTACAGGGCAAGTATGTCCAGCAAACTTTGGTAAAGGCGGAGACGAAAGGCAAATTACGTTTTGCTATCAAATGCTTTCAAAGTAACAATCCGTTTTGGAAGAACTTTTGTGTTGACATTTCTACATGATATACTGACAATCTAACAACCGGTTTTTCTAGTCGACTTTATGTAATTGCATCTTCCGACAGACTTTCCTACTGCCTTGTCGCCACGTTTTCTTTTTTAGACTACAGAACCAAAACGAGACTGTGTTGCCTCTATACAGTGCCTTCGCTAAGAGCTGGATGAGAGGCAGTTTGCTCAACAACTTAGCTATCGGCGATGTTGGTACCAGCAAGGTTACGCTTCAATCAATTCAAAATACAGTGGTGCATAAAACTTTAAACTCCGACGTCAAATACATGAAGGTCAAGAGCTATATGGAGAGAATTGTGTCCGTCCTATCGATCCAAAGCACTCCCACTTTCAAAGCTACACTGCAGTTTCTAGATGAATTTGGAAAACTCTTCACAAGGGGAAATTCGCAGAATTGCGGCAGGAAACTGGGCGCATGATATGGCGCTAACCGGCACCGAAGCTGCAACGAACGACATCAACCCAAATACAACATCAAGGGGCTCGCTGTCGACAATGACACTTGAAACGGACAGCTCAGTACGCACCCCAAAAACAATAGCGCCACGAATAACTACACGTGCAGAAAGCAAGTTTAAATTCACTCCGCCGCCCAAGTCGCCTGGGCTATCGAAAAAACAACTACGACTAGTTGTTAGAGTAGCCAAGCTTCGTGCCACTCGGACAGAAGCAGAGCAACATGCTGAGAAAGTTAAGCTTACCACGTTCAAGGGCATGCAAACTTTGGTATCCGACCAGTATTTATGATCAACTGTGAAAGCAAGTATGGCAGAGCTGGAGTTGGAGACGTGTGACGTATGTGGATCAGTTAAGGTTCAATTACTAGAAACAGGAGAACCCATACCCGTTGTAACGAGAATGCTCAAACTAGAAAAGATCAAAGAAGCAAAAGCGGCTTTTCCATTCGATGTTGAAGACGGAATGACGTATGTAGCAGTCTGGGAAGAGTTTGGGAGTATCACGTACGATCAGCTCCTGGTTATGGGGCGAATCATCACGGTCAAGAAGAATTTGCGTGACGTTGGGTTTACCTTGGACTGGATTGAGGAAGTAACATGGAAAGAAGCGGATCTTCTTGTAGTGCAGGTCCCTTTTGGCGATGAACACATGATGTCCAAGGTAAGAAACTGGTACCGATTTTGTTACCAAACTTTTTTACAGATGTACCAACAGAAATTGCCTACTAGTGTAGTATTTCTGATACTACACATAATGGTACCGAAATCTAATTTGAGCTGTGTGTTCCACAGGGGCACCGCAAGGGTGCAGTCATGGCAATGGCGCTAGGGACTAAATTTCTTAACTCGGAAGCGACGTCCGGAGCAAGCTTACTGGTGTACCGTGAGGACTTGTGGATAAATCTGACCCGTATGATAACCGCGATGATGTATCTCCAACAAGCCTACTCATGCGTTAGTGTGGTGAACCCATCGTTCTACCATCACAGTGATCCTGCAGACAAGGTAAGGTTGGCATCGGCTTTCAGACCATTTGAAATATCGAAGCGGCAAATAGTGGGAGTGCTTAACATTACGGGATCACACTGGGTGGCTTATCATATTAGCCGAGACACGAACATTTGTCACACGTTTGACCCACAACATGGAAGCACCAAAACGATGACCAAAGTGCTTCGAGAAGTTGTAGAACCTCTATTGTATAGTGAGATCGCTCTGAACTAGGTGAATTTGAAGTGGTGTCAACAGCAAGATGGAAGTTCGTGTGAAATTCTATGCCTCGTTGTGCTGGAACTCTTAATTACGGGGAAAGTATGGGAAGATGAGATTTACAGTCTCATTCCGTACTTACGCCTACGTTATCTGAACAAGTGCGTTGTTCTCTTGGATCAGGCTAGTGAAGAAAGAGGAGTGCGTCTGTAAACACATGAATACATTGTTTTCTGATCATACATGCTTCAGATTCGGTTGGAAGCGCTTGCTATCGGCGTCGGATCGTAATATTTCAATAGGGTTACCGAGCCTTCATCATTATAATAACCTCTACAAGTTTTCGATAATCTAACTAGCCAAAACATCTATGGAGGTCCAGTAATTTATTCTTGGGCACCAGGAAAGATAACTACCCCCGAAACATATCTATACCGTGACATACCGAATAAAGCGCCTTAAAACTTCCCATTTTTCGGTAGCTGTAAGACGTGCTCTAACGGGGTTACATGAGGGTACCCCAGATAGGGTACCTCCTATAGAAGTAGATATACTTCTGGGAATATTCGTTTTGTGGATACTCAGTCGTGGGTGGTGTGGATCACATCACTGCCACGTAGGTCGGGTGGCTGAGGGCCAACTAACAGTATTTGACCTACTTTTATATGCATATATAGAACAAACTATAGTTAATTAGTTATTTGTATTACAGGCCAAATGACCTAATTAACTATAAATATAAATCAGTCTTAAACCTACTCCAAACTAGCTATTAAGTCCCCTAAGACCAGGACTTGTGAACTGTCGTTCACTAGGAGTTTGTATACGCTTAATAGCACGCTTCCTCAAGCAAGGTGCTCGTGTGACCCCGTCACACGTGCCGTTTTGTGGGCCTTGCGGTCATCACTTGGTTGTATGGAGAGGATCCATTCGAAGAAAAAGGATGTGTAGAAAGTTTAGGCCGTTCGCTCATGTGTGTGATCATTCCCGTTGATGGATTGATTGGGTTAATTTTGAGGTACGCGCTATTTCCACTATGTTATGGGGTGAAACGACTAGTTTTATTAATGAAGCTTATGCAGTGACCATTAACTCAGTCCGATAAGGGACGAGGAGAGCGGTGCCCCCATAAATGGTCGCGCATTTGCACCACTAATGCAACGTCGAATGTCAACACCCCGTTGTCCCGTCACCAAACTCGAAGACAATGTCGCAACTGACTCCTTGCACAATCGTGTATACGTCTTGAATGCGTCTGATACCCAGCGACCGTGGAACTGAATCGTGAGCGCGTCAGTTCCGGAGCGATACATGTGTGTTGCACCTCCAGAGCGTAACGAGTGCGAGCTAAAGAGGCGTGGATCGTGCCCGACCTCAGCGGCCGTGTGTTTGATTGTATCTGACACATCTGAGGTCGAAACACAGCAGGGGTTCCACCTCGAGCCAAGAACACTGCTGCGGGGATATTCGCGGGGAGGTTCTTCCGATATTGATGGAGGATGAGCGCACCAACACTAGACACAGGAAAGGATTACCTGAACGTGATAGCAGTTTTGTCATGGGTGCGCTGTTTTGATTTGCCTTAGAACCGATCAGGCGCAGTCAGACTGACTGGGCTTGAGACGGAATCAAGGTTGGTTGACCGACTCTGTCAACGAAAACGATATCTTGCGCCCGAACTGCAAACCATCTGAACTTGCCATTGCTGATTGCTACGATCTCCGACCGCCGCAAGAGAAAGAAGAATGACAGGCACAGAACCCCCCATAATGCTTGCTCGAAGGGATCGTTCAAGCTGATGCCGCGAAAACAGGTTTCCAAGAGCTCCATGGAAACTGGAGACTTGCTAGTGCGCGGGGCGTCAAGGCGACTGATACCTTTGAGTAGCATCCGAATGTGCGAGTGTGTTATCGGAAACTCGTAGCCACCTGCCGCGACGAAGTGACGGATACCGTGAAGAACCGTCATGATAGTTTCACTACGAATGGGACCGCCTCACCCGTAGCCGAAACGGAAGCCGTGGAGCACGAACTCTGAAATGTTTGTACTTGGACAGCAAGTGGGTAATCGGCGAGCCATACAGAAATACCCCGAAACGAAGCCCAAACGTGCCACTTGTTTAGTGCTCGTCCGTATTGGTTATAAGTGGAGTCGGCAACGGAGTGAGCGCGGATATACGTCGCCAGATATCGGTTATCCCTTGAACGTCCACCTTTGCCGTTTCCTGCGTCCAACCCAGCGTTAGTGATGCAAACAGAGTCGCAAAAGACGGGTTAGCAGATATGCGGGAGCCGGCGTCAGCACGGCCATTGTCAACTCCTGCCACATTGGACGCTGAAAATCGAAGTCGATACGTGGTCTCCCACCAGCTAAATAGACGGATGAGCGATTGAGCTCTCGGATTTCGCGACGATAGCTTGTTTTGCCAGGCAACAGCAGAAGTGTTGTCGACGTGGAAATGAACGTGAAGGGGGTGTTTGTCACGTTGATGGACTGCCTCCCAGCGGGGGTCCACGTGTGGAGGGCAAAACGCACACGACAGTAGCTCGCGGGAGTTGATCTCGAAATCGTAGGGGAGCCGGTCTTGAACTCGTTGATCAAGTCGGTCTCGACCTTGGAGAACTGGTAGGTCAACGCATGGTGAGCAGTGGTGTCCAATGCACATAGACCAAAATCCGATGCGTCCACTTCGACGACGATATCTGGAGGTGGCAATACATTGAAAAATTCTAGAGAGACTCCATTCAACTGAGGCGTGTGGAGAACTAGCCACCACCACAGTAGGTCTTGCTTAATCTCGACGGATACAGGTGCATGCTGGAATCGGTTGAGGTGACTCTCGCGAGCTCGCAGGCGTTGAAGGAAAGGTCGAGCAGCGCGAAGACAAGCTGCTACGTGGCGCAGGCTATCCATCAAGGAGCGGTATGCCTTACGCGTTAGGAACTTTGCTGAGTATGCTGACGCGACGATTCCACGGGCCTTGTCTATCTTTGCTTAAGGCATTGAAACAAGCTCATCCACCGAATTAAACTCGAGACCAAGTACTCGTTGAAGCGTTTTCCATTGCGTGAACTTCTCGTCGTTAATAGCCTCGGCACCGAGAATAGCTTCCATAGCGAAACGGAGCGATCTCTCCGCTTCACTTAAGGTTCTACCGACATTTGGAGCCACGTTGATGTGATCATCGACCCGATAATAGTTGAAAAACCCGGTTGGGTTGGCAGCGTTGTAATGGGAACCGTGAACGTGAGAGATTGCGCCACCGATAACCTCACAAAACCCAGGAGAACCTGTCCAGCTGGAAGGAGCAGATAACTCAATGACAAGGACATTCTCCTCTTCGATCTGCTCGGCAAAAAGGTACACACTATTGCTGTGGATACTAATGTTGCGGAAGGCAGACGCCACGTCACCAGCCATGATCTCAACCTTTGCGTGTGGATGTTCACGCTTCGCTCGAAAAATTTCGGTAGCTACGGCGTCGCAATGACTGTACTCCGGTTTGATCACACTGCCGGGGTCCGTGCAGTCGTTGATCGAATCGGCTTCTGGATATGACAGACCATGGATGGTCCGGCCAGAAATTCTGGCGTCATACCTACCTTTGTCCACAACGCCGAACGGGCTGATGATTATTTCTGGCCACTGGTCAAGCGGATCCACATCAAGGACAAGACAACGCTATGCATCCTGTTCCTTGCGTATGTTCTTACGTAAGATATTGACTCGGTCACGAGCGGAACCGTGGTTTGGAGGGCGAAGTTGTTGCCGAGGCGGTGTTTTCTTCAGGTGAGCTTTGACGCCTTCCCGAGCAATCATTAGCAGGTTGTCGAGGTGCTGGTAACCCGTGCACAGCTTCGCTAAAACCTCGGGTACCAAGCTCTTGTTTGGGCGATAGTCATGCGCGGTTTGACCCCGTACAATCTCCACAAACGTCGGGAGGGATGCACGTGATCGACGTGCCAGTTCTGAGAGAGCGCGTTGCATCGGTTTGTTCAGGAGGTAGTTACGCCCGGTGTCGCTTTCTCGGTAAACCGGATAACCCGAAGTGGGCGGTTCAATTCCGAAACTTTCCATGCGGTTTGCCATTGTAACTGTGCGAAATTCCTTGCTCAAGTGGCAACGCCCTAGTGCGTTGTGATGCATGCGTTCTGCGATGTGCTTGGAAACCACCGGGCGTAGTACCCGTTGAGAGGCCTTGCTTTAATAGCTTGCCTTCGTATTGAAGGCGCTCTCGCAAATATGTTCTGAAAGATGGAGACTCTTAGCTCTACTCTTGATAGAGTTGCGCAATGGTACGCGTATTCGCATGTTAGGCGTGTAACGCAAACAATCTGACCGACCAGACAATTGTTTACCCGTTCTGCGGGATGGTGGCTTATGATGTGTCGGTTATATGACTGACACTGGCTGTATAGCTATTGCAGGCTGTATAGCCGGTTACGACTGTATAGTCGATATAGGTTGTATAGCCGAAGGCAACTATATACAGTGCTGGACAAAAGGATAGCACACCCCACATTTTCCCGCCTAACTCATTCAATTTTTGGAGTTGAACGCTCAAACTTCGACCAATGAACGATCGTATGATGTCCATTGCTCCTATCAAATTTGAGCTAAATCCGCACAATATTGAGAGACTTTCTATACAAGTGCGTGAAACTGCACCTGGTCAAAAGAATAGCACACTTTTTAAACTTGATTTTAGTATTGAAAAATTATGTGTGCACACAAACTTAGACATTTTGCCTCTTGCAATGGGGTTAAAAGTTCAGCTCACAGAGTATGAGCGCGGACAGATCGACGTCTACGCATCGCTAGGACTCAATGCAAGTCGAATTGCTTCTGCTGTGGGTCGTTCAAGAAAGGCCATCACGAACTACTTGCGCGACCCTGCAGCGTACGGGACGCGCTTCAAAGGCCGTCCTCTAAAGATGACCCCACGTGACTGTCGTCGAGTTACCCGTGCTACACGTCATGCGACGTTGAGTTCTGGGAAGCTGAAGGATCAACTTGAACTTACTGTCTCTAGTCGCACCATTCGTCGCTTCTTAAAATCTACCGAGCTGTTTAAGTACGTAAAGATGAACAAGGCGCCAAAGCTTACAGCCAAGCATTGCGAAGCTCGTGTGAAGTGGGCAGAAGAATACCATGATTGGGGTGAAGCAAACTGGCGCACAACCGTGTTTTCGGATGAAAAAAAATGGAATTTAGATGGTCCTGACGGATTAAAGTGCTACTGGAGGTGCCTGGCGGACGAACCTAAGCTTCGATTTAGCCGCCAAAACGGCGGCGGGTCTGTAATGGTGTGGGGAGGCTTCTGGGCGGATGGTACCACCGCACTTGCTTTCTTAGATGGCAACCAGGATTCGCAAGCCTACATCTACACGTTGTCGGAGCACATGCTGCCTGCTGCGCACCGTCGCTTTGGCACTGACTTTACATTTCAGCACGACAATGCCAGTATTCACTCATCCAACACCACTAAGGAGTTCCTGGAGGAGCATGTGGGGAACGTCATGACCTGGCCTGCGTTGTCACCCGATCTTAATCCTATTGAGAACATCTGGGGCTACTTGGCGGGCAAGGTTTATGAAGGAGGGCGTCAGTACCTACACAAAGATGATCTCATGCGCGAAATCAAAGTTCAGTGGGAGAACATGCCTGTCAGCTATCTCGAGAAGTTGGTCCTCTCCATGAGGAAGCGCTGCATTCAAGTACTCAAAGCGGACGGCAAGACAATTAAGTTCTGAGTTTGTGTGCACACATAATTTTTCAATACTAAAATCAAGTTTAAAAAGTGTGCTATTCTTTTGACCAGGTGCAGTTTCACGCACTTGTATAGAAAGTCTCTCAATATTGTGCGGATTTAGCTCAAATTTGATAGGAGCAATGGACATCATACGATCGTTCATTGGTCGAAGTTTGAGCGTTCAACTCCAAAAATTGAATGAGTTAGGCGGGAAAATGTGGGGTGTGCTATCCTTTTGTCCAGCACTGTAGTTGGGTGTGGTTCTATAACTACATCCGGCTGCGCGGTCAGGGGACCGTCGGGTGCGACAGTGACTCCGGGGAAAGTGGAGCAAAGGAAGGTGTCCACGGCGTCAGGAGCGGGATGTCGAAGGGTAAAACAGTCGCTCTTCTTGAAAAATTCCGCTCGCACGACTCTATAGGTGGTAGTTCGCCCTTCGCGTTTAGCGCAGTGGCTGTAGTGCGTGTCAGAACGCTTCCACCAATCGCTCCTTGGGCTCCCACCAGGCCGCGAAGATGCAGTACTTCAGCCTTCAGTGCACGCAGCTCCTCCAGCATGCTCGGTGAGTCTCCATCCGCTTGACCACCCGATACTTCGCGTGATGCCGGAGTCGTCTATGCTAGGGCGTCTCCGGTGTCGACGGAGTTCGTAGCAGTGGCGGACCCAGGCTTGAATAACTCCATGAACTCAGAGAGGTCAAAGACTTGCCCACGCGAGCTGATCACGGTGCCTCGTGGAGCGGGGGTAGACTTCGGCATTGGCGGCGGCGAAGTTAACGTCGTCTTCGCCTTCTTCGCGATCGGAGCGGCGCCTTTCCTCGCAGTCGGATTCGGCGCTTTGTGCCGCGGCACGCGTAGCTCTCTTTGCCGCTGACGGAGGGACGTGCTTGGTCGTCTTTTTCTTGCCCTTGCAGGTTTCGACTTGCGCACCCTCGGTCGCTGGCTTCGGAATGGCGCGCTTGCTTGATCGGAGTGGAGGAGGGTCAGACATATGCCTCGCGGAGGTCGCTGTCCAGGGTCTCCTCCGTCCGTCACGTCGACAACCTCAGGGCTTGCGTTTTGAGACTCGCTGTCCGTCGGAGCTTCATTGGCTCTGGACGATGGCGAGCTGGGCGTAGTGATCGGTTCTGGAGCTCCGCGCGTGTTCATCGCTCTTGTAGAGTATTAAACCCCCTTGTAACTTGTAAAACTTGGCCTTGGTTCTTCTAAATATGAAGTGAGAGGCAATCGGTTGGCTCTCAGTTTACAGGTCACGTGGACAGAATGTCGGTATGCGGTATAGTACCGGTATGCCAAATTCATGTGGAACACACAATTCCCTGTCTTCGCCATGAAATATTGGAAAGCGCATTATGATGACCTGATTGATTCGGTCAATGAAGTGTTCGAGAAAACAAGTAATGAAACGAACGAGAGGACTGCACTACTTCTTGCTGCTGAATCCCAACAACAAGATGCGGTCCGATGTATGGGACAGAACAGGAGAAACACCCAGAAAATAGGTTTGACACAAACAGATTATACCATCACAACAGATCCACAATCAGCACCCAATGTTAAGGTGGTGCCACACTAAACAAACACGTGGCACACTTTAAAGGTAAGGACGCACCAAATGCGGGTGAGCTCACACCAGTCAAGTTTTAGCGAATCATATTTGATAATACATGGTTATTTCTACCAATGAGAAACGATCTAGGAGATGAACCCAGTCTTCAACACTCGCTCAATACTTGAAAACCCGCATTTTCACCAACCTACAAGCTTTCAACTTACTCGCAATGGTTCGAACATACACCTGGACTGCCATCTGCCGCGACATGCCTCGTGAAGACACGCAACTACTGATGGAATACATGAAAACCTTCGTAATCGTGAAGAGCCATATGCTGGCATGCAACGTGTGCGCGACAAGACCACACAAGATGCGCTACCAGTTGCTGGACTGCTCCTCGGAAACATGCAAAGCGACTACTCCGTATGACGCATGCCGCTGGAAGGGAAAAGTGCTTTCTTGTCAAGAGCTAAACCGAGTGACGATAATGGAGACTGGCTCTCACGAAACGCTAGTAAGGGAGCCACGCAAGGCCAAACTAACCCCCCGCCTAAAAGACTATAGACGGAAATTGGCAACACAAGGATTGAAACCTGCCCGGATTCGCATGAGTATGACCCGCCGTTATGGGCTGTCGGAGGCTGAGTTGCCATCCTTGCGCCAGGTACAGTGGTTCGTCAGCAACTTCACTAAGCGCAATCTTCACCGCAACGACGATTACGCCGAGATCTTAGCCCAGATTGAGGAATTGGGGTATGGACCTGGTGTTTCCGACACACAGCCGTTTTCCTTTGGATGGGAACGCGATGCTCATGGGAAGCCCGATGTTGGGCAAGGTTCCGACGAAAAGCCGTTTTTGGTTGGATTGACTACCAAGCGACTCCTACTTAACGCAGCTCGTGACCCAGCGACGTTCGTATTTCACATGGATGCCACCTTCAAGTTAAACCAAGTTGCGTATACTGTCATTGTGCGTGGTGTTTCAGACAGGTGTCGGTCGTTCCACCTGGTAGCTTTGTTCATCTCATCGCAGCGGCTGGAGACACTTTATGTGAAAGCATTTGTTGCGCTACGCAAGATATTTACAGTGGTGACGAACCAGCAACTTTTGCTCAAGTATGTAATGGCCGATGCTGGAGCTGCACAGCAAAATGCTGTCACCGAAGTCTTTGTGATAGATTCCGACTTCGTGTACCTGATGTGTTTCTACCATGTGATAGCGAAGGTTCATGAGAAACTTAACGGTGTCCCAGACACCTTGTGCGACCATGTTATCGCTGACATTTACGACCTACACTTTGCTTCCTGTCAAGCTGTGTATGAAGAACAAGGTTCTAGCCAGATGGAAGAGCGATGATCGATTGGTGAGATTCGAGACCTACTTCAATAGCGTATGGGTAACAAGCGCATTCAGCCGCTGGTAGTGTGATAACACACCTAGCGGACGAACAACCCAGTAGAGCAGTTTAAACGCCTGATCAAGCGTGACTATACTCTCCGGACAAAACACAAGATTGGAACATTAATTGGGTTACTAGCGGATTGTTGCGGACATCAGTCCGTGACGCCCCGTGTTTTCAAGGAGGTATCCGATGCAACACAACAGCTAAAAGCGCGTGTCAAGGATTTTCGTCAGCGTGAGCTTCTCGTTGATATGACCCTCCGCAGGTCCAGCATCGAGTTCCTGATTGTTTCGGCAACACCAAATGTTGTCCGCGTGTTATCACGTGGTTGCCACCGTGTGTATTACCGGAGCTAGGGCGCAGTCGAGAAACGGCCCCTGTTTCCTCCCAGATGGGCGCTAACTACGCACGCATGGACGTGGAAGGACAACCAGAGGGTGGATGGAACGTCGATGTGAGTACACTTTCATGCGGTTGCAAGTACAACTTCAAGTTTTCCATCTGCATTCATGTGCTTTTTGCGCTTCAACTCAAGAACTACACTGGACTGGATGGCAAACAAACACTTGTTAACCGATCTGTACCTAAGAAGCGTCGCCGTACTCAAACATCGCGGTGTCGAATCCCTGTGGGTCGGCCTCTGACAAATGGTTATGCCTTGAGTATTGAGTGAAGTTAGTTCGAGGTGCGATTATTGATCCTTTAAAACAATTTTAATTTCAAACTCGCTAAACCATTTGTTTCACAACCGTAATCCTTAAATAGAATTATGAAACAAACCAAACGTAATGAAACCAATGATCTTCTATAACTTTCAAATGCCTTGTTATAGCTGTTTTCTATCATACGACAATGGAATCAAGTCAAGGCCACGTTCAAACCACGGCGGACGCCCCTCCTACTGCGTTCTACGCTTTTTTCCAGTGGTGCCAACAGCACCTCCGTGAACGTGGGTGGGGCCGCCTCGATGAGGCTGCTGCTCGCTATTTGAGGACATGGGCCACATTGAACGAGGTAATGCATCTAATGTTGGTGACGCAATCAAGCGGCGGCTTGATGCAGTACCTCGAGCCCGCATCACGAAGGCCCGTCTCATTGAGACTGTAGCCCAAGGTGAGGATGCTGGCGAGGCGGAATGGGTGTTGCCATCTGGTACCGACCTGAGCGGTCAACCTACATACCAGATGTGCACCATTCTCGATGACCGCCGTGTTGATGGGAGAGTTGTGTTTCTCACTTCGTGGGAGCCTACCTGGGATCCTGCGGTAAACCTCCCGTCAAACGAGATCAAGAAGTACCGCAAGCGCAAACGCAATCAAGTCGAGCGCGCATACATTGAGGCGGAAGCGCAAGAAGACTAAAACCAATCAATAAAATACAACTACTTTCATTTACTAGTTTCCATGTATATAACTACTAAGCTGTACTATCACTAACTCTGTATACTAAGCTATGCTACACAGCAACTCTGTCGAACTCCCGGGTGTCTGAATGGTACGTCGACTGAAACGAGGAGCCATCAGCTAGAACGGTACAGGGTCTAGCCCTTCAACTCGTTCCGCACAAGCCCCACGTTGCCGACTACATATCATCCTTGCACGCCGCGCCTGCGTTGGTGTCGTCGTCGTGTCCGTCTACCTTGATTAGGGCGCCGCCGAGCCAGCCTTGCCGGCCGTGGCAAGCCGCGCCCGCATTAATGTTGTCGTCGTATCCGTCCTTGGCGTTTTTGAAAGTGAGAGTCGGCAGCGGTGGCGGTGGGGGGGGCGTGGGATGGGTGACCCTCGTCCATTCCCCTGGCCTCTCCCTCACTCTCTCTGCATATCTTTGTGGCACACCGATTAGTGGTATGCTACCTGTATTTGGCAGTGTGTATCTCCTATTTTGTCGATGTATGGCAATAATCGATCATCAAAGAAAACGAGGGGTAAACACGCCAATATATCTCCGTTCTTTTTTTCTCCGTACGATAAACGGTGGAGTGTTTGGTTTATGCTACATCGTCCGCTCTTCCTTTGCATACAAGGGCATCTATAATAGAGGGGCCCTAGACACACCCTTTGAGACAGCTGTGAAGAGGTGAGGGGGAAGCTTACTTGTTGTGAAAGTGTCAAAAGACGAAGAAGTAGATTTAGCAGTTAGAGTTCCTGGCGTGTGCACCCCCTACTAGCAGAACTGTTGGTTCTGCCTTGTCTGTACTAGTAAATACTATCACTATAGTGGAATCCATAGTTATCTACTTAAAGAGGGTGGTACAGTGCTGCTATTAACTATAGGCGCACGCAATTTTTTCTGCTGGTGTTCGACTAAAGGCTTTTTGAAAAGTGCCTTGCCTGCGATAACATGCCCGACTGATGCAAACGACGTATCTGTGGTGTATTTTTGGAAAGGGCAACCAATGCAGAAAAAAAGCAAAATGAAGATTTATTAAGTGTTCTAAACTTTAGGCGCACATGCTAATCTCCAAACTATTTGTCGATCGGACCGCCATTTTTGAGGACAACGTGAGCCATTCGGGTCGGCATACCATCCACGAGGTGTCGTAAGTAGCTTTGCTTGATGCTTTTCCAGCTACGAGTGATCTGAGCCTTCAATTCCTCTTTAGAATCGAACTGCCGCCCCCCTTCATACACAGACCACGCCAACTGCCCCCAAACATTTTCTATCGGGTTCAAATCGGGGCTTTTAAAAGGCCACTTCAGCTGACGGATTCCCAGTGCCTCAATGTGAGCCTTAGTAAAACGTGATTCGTGAATAGATGCGTTATCTTGTTGGAAAATCGGTCTAGAAATGCCATGATTTTCACGAAGGTTATTGAGAAAAGGTGTAAGATACGCGTCCAGCGTTTTAGTGTAGCATTCAGAGTTTTGTCTCCCCTCCAGAAAAGCGATATCAGTTTTTCCAAAATAGTTCATGCCCGCCCACACCATCACGCTTCCTCCCCCACTCGCTCGCTTCGAGAAAAGTTCATTGTCGTTCCTGACGTCGTGCCAGTAGTACTGGTAGCCGTCAGGACCGTCTAAGTTAAATTTCTTTTCGTCACTAAAAACAATACGGCGCCAAATCCTAGTTTTACTTAAAAATTTTACAGCAAAAGCTGCTCGGGCAACCTTGTGGTGCGGGTTGATGGCCGGCGACGGTTTGCGCTTGATCCACTTGGCCAGTTTAGACGAGTTGAGCAGCTTACGAATCGTACTGGGTCGTAGAACGCCTTCGAGCTCCGCCGACACGCGTTTGGAGGAAACTTCTTCACTGTGGCCAGTCGAAAAATTCGACGAGCCATGCGTTTTGTACATTTAGCCTTCCTTCCGACCTTTTTTGATTGTTTTGTAGCAGAACGACACGTCAAAACGTTTCGTACAGCATGTTCACTGCGCTTGATCTCACGCGCGATCCACCTGTTACTTCTGCCGTCTCGGTGGTGAGCCAACACGCGACCTTTCTCCTCCTCGGTCAATCTTGGCCCCCTTGGCATTTTGGAGAACTCCCGAAACCTCGAAATGTGGCGCCAGCAAAGCATCTTACACAGGAATACTAACGGTACAATTTTCAGCCAATTAAAAACAATGGTTCCTTCAAAATTTTGCCCAATCGCTAGTGCGCCTATAGATTGGAACACCCCAAGTCCGTCAATTTCCATTGTTTGCCTGCAACAATTGGTGTTCGCGAAAATAGAGGACGCACCCGTGGGTAGCATCAGTTGAACGTATTCTGCGGGATGTGGCTCTTTACGAAACAGTTTCTGTCGAGCTGCAATATCAAAATTCGAGTGCGCCTATAGTTAATAGCAGCACTGTACATAGTATAGTATGACAAAGAGCATACCGCAACAACAGCGATGATGTACTATAATACGTGGTACCCAGCCAGGCAGCAGACCAGATCGGGCGGATGATTTCATAGACTTCTTGGCGAACAACGCTGCGCTGACAAGTGCAGCAACAACCTTATTCGCTCATTTTCTTTGTATGTCACTGACCCACATAAGTTGACCTCGGCGCCGTTTTCTGCTGCTTTGATTGTCACTAGGCAACCCAATATCAACAACAGCAACTTCCGTGAACAATAGTTGCGTTGATGAAAGTCCAAGCACTGTCGCCTTCCTCTCAATTTTCTTCGCTAGTAGCTTTAACTCGCGAAGCCGCTATTGTTGGTTGTGTTTGCTCTAGTCTGTGGGGTGTATGCTTCGAAAGGGAAGCTGCCATTGCAATCGTGTTACCCCTTTTGTGACAGGGTCACACGAGCACCTTGCTTAGAGGAAGCGTGCTATCAAACACATGCAGCGCCCGTAATTGTGGACACTCTGAAGGGTCTGATTTCTATGAAAAGTTTAGTTATGCGGCTCACATGCGCATAGCGATCTCATCATTTTTTTAAGCAATGTGATCGCAATTGTCTGCACTACTACATCACTTAAGTATCTAGTATACGCACAGCACTCAATCATGAGCAAAGGAGGATAACCTGTGTATTTGGTGATTTTTTTTCTTCTCGCTTCTTCGAAATAGGCGATCAATACCTCTGGCATTTACAGCTGAAGCTGTTGTTGTATGTTTAATTTTGTGGGAATATCTTGTACGTTGATCATCAACTTGATGATCTCTTGCTACGACATCTATACTCGAAAACAGCATCAGAGACGCTGAAACTACTCCACTTCCGCCATGAACATTGTGGTTTTAATCACTCGCTAAATGTTGATCGATCAGCCCCAGAGCTCAGTAGCAACACCCCCCAGTTGGTAGTTTCATACTCGACACCTACTTTTCAGTGCGGTCCTCTTCAGAACGACATGTCCTTATGTGCCTTGATGTCCTCTTCGCTGTACACCAAACTCTCTCGCAGACCTGTGATTGCTGTAATTACCTTAAACTTAGCTCGAATACGGAGCAGCTCCTGCACCATGTCTTCATCCACCAAATTCTACAGCGACACTTTAGCCCCAAAGCATTTAAACACCGTAGCATTATATCTCGACGCACCTTGAGCTCAAAAGCCTCGAGCAACGTGCCAAAAGATGCCACCGACTTGGCAGCTCGAGCTCTGCAAACCAACCAATTGAGTCCATGACAACCTCATCTTCAGCAACGACTACGCACGGGAGTTTGCTCTTGAGTTCCTCGTTCTGCAGCATGTAGTTCCACACCAAGTAGCAGCCCTGATAGAAGCCCAGCTCGCTGCCGATCTCTGCGCCCTTCATGACACTAGGATGGAGCACCAGATTAGTGCCTTCTTGGTACAGCACGTCGAGCAGCAACATACCCGAGCTCGCGGCCTTCCTCGATACCCAATTCGCGTCCTCGTTCCACGCCCATGGCTTCACCTTGCGCCACGAGCGTCTCCTCGTAGCTAGAGATAGCGTCGAACGCGTCCGTGATGTCCATGGCAAGCTGTAACGGGGTTACATGAAAGGGGTACCCCAGAAAGGGTACCACCTTTAGAAGTAGATATACTTCTGCGAGTATTTGTTTTGATACTCTGATGGAGTGGTGTGGGCCACACTGTGGTGTGAGCCACACTACTGCCACGTAGGTTCGATGGCTGAGGGCCAACCAATAACATTAAACCTACCTTTTATATGCATAATTAGGATAAAGTATAGTTAATTAGTAATTTGTATTACAGGCCAAATGGACCTAATTAACTATAAATAAATCAGTCTAAAAACTACTCTAAACTGGCTATTAAGTCCCCTAAGACCAGGGACTAGTGAACTGCCGTTCACTTAGAGTTTGTATACTCTTAATAGCACGCTTCCTCTAAGCAAGGTGCTCGTGTGACCCCGTCACACAAGCTGAGCTGACTAATCTGCCTAACCACTTGGTGTTTGTATTGGCCAATGGCTGGCTGGAGTAAAGCACTCGATCTTACACGGTCGTAATGGCAGCACGGCTGTATGTTGTGGTAGGAGCTAATGCCGACACAGTTCCAGCAGTGCAGCCCGTAGAGAACTTGTATGGGTTGCTAGGAAGCGAGGTTTCATTCACGTTTTGCTGCAACTACGCAGCAGATAAAGTTGACGTTAAACCACGTGGATGGAGTGATGGGGCAGGTTGAACTTGGCCCCGGAAACGCTGCACCAGCCGAACCAGAACCAGCTCTTGTGTTCTCCGCGCCAAGACTTCTCGCTCCAGACTTCTTTGCATGCATCACCAGCAAACACCGGAAGCCATTACCGCTCAGTAACTGCCGCAACGGCCTGTCAATTGAGCTAGCATGTATCAACCCAGCAAAGCGTTTCTCGGAAGTGATGGCGACAGCAGCTAGCATGATGGCGCGAGTGCTGGATGGCATCGGTCAGTTGGCAAGGAAAGCGCTGTCAATATATTAGAAGTAGTTTAGAGTACAGGCGTCGAGCACGCACGGCAGCGAATTAAACTGAAAAAAGGCATGTCGGGTCGATCGGTCCTTACGCTTGCTGCTGTTGCTGCGCCTGCTGAGCTTCCACTGCGGCAGCCGTGAGTGGCTGCATCGTCTTGACGAAGCGGCCTTTGACGCGCGGACGCGCATTCGCCAGCGTCTTGCGCACCCCGTAGCGCACCTTGTGCTGTGACAACCTGCGCGCACGC
Source organism: Phytophthora palmivora (assembly GCA_008079305.1). Lineage (NCBI taxonomy): Eukaryota > Oomycota > Peronosporomycetes > Peronosporales > Peronosporaceae > Phytophthora > Phytophthora palmivora. The sequence continues at coordinate 8,629 of VOQZ01000165.1, read as the reverse complement.
TTGGCCATGTACTTTTGCAACAGAACCCGACGCGCCGCGGGCGTATAGGCGCCGATCATCTTAACAGGCTCCGTGACGTAGTCCAGACGCAGTGGGTTGTGCACGCTCGTAGGACTCACGTCGTCCACGCGTTTGCTCTTCGTGGGAGGCGACGCAGCTTCAAACTCCGAGTCGTCTGAGCTGGGCGTCGTGTAGCCATCTGAGGCCGTGTCTGTCAATGGCTCTGCCTTCTGCCACTCCATGACGACACTCAGGAAAAGCTCCTGGGAGCTCAGATGAGCGCGTGAAAGCGGACGTGGCGCCTCTATCTTTGTAATTTGTGCACGTTGTTTAGCAGCCAACAACGGTCGTCGCTGCTGGGGCGACGCAGCACAGGCAACGTCGGCAGCGCCTCCATCTCGCGGCTTCGCTTCCTCGGCAGCAACCTGTTCATCTTGGCGTTGGAGTGAGCGCTTGGGCGTTTCTCTGGAAATGCGAGTGTGTGGCCAAGCAATTTTGGCTCGCGACGTTTCCGGACGCTGCTCAGTGCGATAAAACAGGCAGGACCCACTTTTGGCAAGTTTAGCAGAGAAATGCACCACTATTTTAGACTATTTGCATGAATGTTCATGAATCTTTGCTGTGCGTGGAGTGTGAATTTCACAGAGATAGCATCTTGTGCTGATGGATGGATGGCCACCATGATGCAGCAGCTTTGTTGCTTCGATGGTGGAAAACATCACGTGCACAGAACGCAACCTTTTATATCCGATATGCGTTTCAGCGGGCCCTAGCCCTTTTGACAAGATGCGCAGATGCGCGCCGCTTGAGGATCCAATCATCGATGGACTCGATTTCGACGCAATGACGATCCGAGTTTCTGCTTGGTGCCTAGCAGCCGTTGCAATGCAGCGCGATGTGCTCCACCGCACGTGACAAGATGCACGCGATCGCGACCTGTTCACTTCGTATGCTACATGTAGCACCGCGTTCGTCAATCATCACAGCCCCTGACTATCGATCTGCACTCGTGACGACATGCTGGAGAAAGCTTTGACACGACGTGAGATACTGTAGCCACAAGTCCGGTATCGACACTTATCGGTGGATCATCAACACCCCGCAGTTGGGCTGAGCAAGGAGATCTTCGCCTGCACATCATATTGACATATTCATTAGTCTACGCGCGATCACAGCCGCACAAGACAGAGCAGTCTTTCAAGCATGCTTGCTTGCAAAACGAGTGACGCAAGATCATGCGCAACACCATGCTATAGACGCGCGGACAGTGTCTCCGCAAAGAGTCATTGCCACGGAAAGTTCGCTGAGGTCAATCGATTTCACATTATCCGTGACCAAGGACGTCATCGATTCTCAGTATCTCCATGCAGCCGCGAATTAAATGCACTATAAAACGGAAGTCGGATAATGTCGGGCATACAAGCTACAGGCTTCTATCGTGTGCTTTTAGCTCTAAATAATGGGGGATGATATCTACTATTGCTGTGTGTCCAGGTTTTTCGCTGCAGCTAATGCTAAGCTGAACGACAGCTGTCCGAAGCCTGTCGTAAAGCACACAGCAGTCAGAGTTCGTAACTATCAAAACGACGCTAGCAACTACGCACCGGACAGCACACCGACGATAGTAGTTGGTAAAGTGCCGTGATTCACTCCAATGGGGCTAATGACGATGACGCGGTTGTTGATGAGCTCGAAAGCACGAAGAATGGTTGGCGAATCAGAGAGACGTCCTGTCAGACAAGAGATACAAGCATCAGTGACCCACGCATTTCAAACTCAAATGACTCGTTCACATACCAACCCAACACAGTACGATGATCTCGTTCTCCTTTGCATTTAGCAGCCAGTCGAGAATGGTTCCTTCGTGATTGGATTCGTGCGTAACCAGCGAGATGTCATCTTCCACAGCCAAGTTGTGCACCTCTCGTAGCAGATCAGCCTTGGTTATCTCCCCACTGCACAGCACGCATTGAGTCAACACAAATAGCAGGTTAAATATTTTAGCTACATCGTACCCAGTCCAGTTGCTTCGCATGAAGCTGCAGGGTCCGTAAATCAGTAGAATTTCCGTGATTTCGTCGGAAAGCGAGTGCAGGAAATCATTTACTGCAACTGCAGTACTGGTAGCATCAGCAGCTCTCAGTAGACTGTTCTCTGCTGGAGGTGATGAGCTTTTAGTGCTGGTAATAGCCGTAGGAAATGCAACATTGCCACTTGTAACATCGGAGACTGGGCTCCCAGACATAGACCTGGGCTCAGAACTGGCTGCAGGACTTGCTGGTGCCTCCAATATCACCTTAGACGCAGCTTCCGATGGATTCAAGGACTGTTGGGCATGTGGTTTGCGCTCAAAAGTGGAAAAGTGGCGACGGAACTCCGACGGTAAACGGTCACAACCGCGCATGTGCTGACGCCAACGATCCTTGCTCCTGGATGTGAAGAGCTTGTTGCAATGGCGGCAGTGAGTCGTTCGTGTTTTGCCCTTGCCATCGTGCACCACATGCTCGTCGATGGAACTCATGGGCAGTTGTTCCCGCCAAAAACGAAAAGTTACAATTGTTACAACCATAGTCAAAACGAGTGAAGAGTAAACATTTATTGACAAGTGAACTGTGGATCTGAAACTTTTCGCATTGCATCGGTAATGGCAAAAAAGTAAACGTGATGGTCAACATGGTTGACAGCCAATATTGTCGATTTGTCAGTGGCAGCAATGGCAAATTGATCCATTGCCTCGACAAATGTCATAGCGTTCAACTTGTTGTATGTCAAGCCTGTCATTTCCACGAATTTGCGGATGCGAAAGTCACGAGGCAATTTACCTACAGTTAAACCCTCCGGAGACTCCACGGTATCACCATCTACCACCTCTGCATTGAGTTCTGAGTCGGCAGTCATGCTACGACGGTTCCAGTTAGCGGAACCAATGGACAAATACACGTCGTCGATGATCACGAGTTTTGTGTGGATCAGAAGCTTCCGGTCTGGTTTCGTGGTGTAGATTTTGAACTTGTCCGGGTACTTCGATCGGATGGGCTCAACCATTTGATACAGATACTTGATATATCCTGCGTTCGTGAACGCATTGGTTTGTTCTTTTGTGACGACGACGAGACGTTGAATTGTCGGCATCACTTCCAGGAGCGCATCGAGTAGTTCTGGTACGAAGACAAAGTACTGGTCCTCGATGTAGATAAAGTTTTTTGCATTCTTGATGGCCTTGATACGTGCTTGAAATAGAGAATTCTCGCCATTCGGAGCAAACTCCTTGAAGTGTTTGTATGTGCAGCTAAAAGTTCGTGTGATCTGGATGCTCTGATTGCCGAGGTTAGCTGTACTGTTGCTACTGGTATAGTTGAGCGGAGGGATGTCCTCATACCCAGGGTTATTGAAATCTAGGAGAGTATCATCCAGGCCTTGACATGGCAGGTAGTCCGAGTTCCATCTCGCTATGAAATTGTTTGCTACGTCCTTCGCTGCAGGTCCATGGATGCGGATGTGACCATCGATCCAGCCCTTGCTCTTGTAGGTGATTCTACCAGCGTCGCGAATCGAGGTGTTGTTGTGGTATATGGTGTCCCATCGATCAATGGCGAGTTCCATCCCGCCCACATATGCCACTGGATGTTTGTCTTTATCAGAGGAACTGTTTGCTGCGATTACCAGCGTTTTCTGGTGGTGAGATGATATGAGGTTGATACGATCGTCAAAAATGTAGAGTGCTTGAGCTCCGTTGAGCGGAGACACTGGAATAGCGTTGGTAGCATCTCGAGCCTTGATGTTAAATGGCATGTAGCCCCCTGCAATATTCGCCCAACCGAGGATATTAACGTGCCCTCCTCTCTTCACAATGTCAGCGAACACTTTCTTGAAACCAGTTTTGCTCCCTGATGGATCAACATCGGGTTTAAGTGGGATGAGGGCAGCAAACCATGCTGCATACATAACTCGGTCGCCCTCCTTGGTCGTACTGAGATCGTCATACACGGCTTTAAAGAATTCATTCGTCACAGTGTAGGACGTCACCTTGTTGCCAGTCGTATAAACTGCCATGTCCGTACGTGGTACACCACCTCTAGAGTCCGTAATTTCTTGCTCGGTGAGAAACCAATCTTCGGCGTCAAGAAGAGGTTGTTGTGCGGTAATCTGTGCGCCATTAGAGATAGTATCGTGTCCGTTGTCTCTCGTAGATGGTGTAGTTGTGCTTCCTTCATTGTCGTGAAACAAATATGAGAAGGAGAAAGCTGATGAAGTAGTTGGAGCCATGGTCAAGATAGTAACAAGCACAGCGAGAATCATAGCGCTCTATGCTACCTGAATGAGGGAAGGAAGAGGTACGGAATTGTATTGTGCACCACTTCCCACAATTGTCCGACAATGGAAACCACGTCAACCATGTTTACGAACAAGGGGATGCATCCATCGAGGAATTGAATAATGTATTTGATGTGTAGACGTACGTGTTGACGGTTAATTTGAATTTACGAGCAAGAGGATGCATCCACCGAAGAATTGGATAATTTATTTGATGTCAACATCTCTACAATTATTTCCACATCTCTACCCAGCTCGGGTGTAGACCAATGGAGCGTACGTGCAAGAATCATTTTTACTCGTATCCCTTGGTAGCGGCTTTTCGGTAACATGCTTAGGCTGAAGAATGGAATACCTTGTCATGATCGACGCTCGCAGCATCACAATCAGTACTGCGAAATGTGTTGTGGTAACTGTTCGTAGATTCATCTCGACCTTGATTAACGTTTGCGGCATGACGAGCCAATGTTGTAAGTACAAAAAGATCTTACTAGTAGTATATCGACAATCATGTTTACAAGCTGTGCGATAGCGACAAGCTTGATAGCATCGATTGACGTTTTTCGGCATCAACTACTGTGTGTAGATGATGATAGTAGATTTTGCACGGCGATCGACTGTACTGTAGAACAATCAGATAGGAACCATTTCGCACTTCCATGAACTACAGCGTCTTCACTACAGGATCAATTCGCACCGATACACAGACATATTGTATGTAATATGATGTGCTTTACGTTGGGAAGCCCAACTGAATACTGTTTTGTCGCATTGAGGACCACATTACACTCTATTTCTTGGCAGCTCTGGACACTTGCTTCGGATGTGGCCCTCCTTCCCACACAAATAGCAAGTGATGTTTTTCTTCTTCTCTTTCGAGCTTCTACTCTCCAAGTTCGCGCTACCAACCGAATCTTGGTTGTTTTTGATGGAAGCAATGGCCGTCTCCCGCACTTTGTTGGATCCAAGGATATTGGCCGCAGCGTTCAAAGCAAGTGATAAAGACTGATTCCAGAAGCCTGCAAAGGTAGATGCACATACAAAAGTTAGACTACTTTTAGAGTGTATCACCTTACTGGAATTGTTCAAGATGACTAGACGTACCCGACAGCACACCAACAACATTCGCCGGTAGTGGCCCATGCTCCACGTTGCTAGGGCTCACGATGATGATGCGTGACTGAATGAGTTCAAGTGCGTGAACAATAAACGGTGACTTGCTTAAACTGACTGCAAAGCACAATCAAAAGGAGTCGTTAGTATCAGTGCCAAAAATTCAAGCAAACGACACATCGATTACTGACTGTTCCAGCATAGAACGACCACTTGGTCTTCACGGGTTTCAAGCAGCGTCTGCAAGATGATCTTTTCCGAGTAGTAATCGCGGCCCTTGACCACAATTTTCAGCTCATCAGCAAGTGCGTGAATGTGGCGGTGCAGCTCCTTCTTCTCAACATCTCCACTGTACAGCCACAACACATTAAGCCTTCAGTCTCGCTTCGCAACCTACACCTTCTCTACTTACCCAGTCCAAATCCCCCGAACGAAGCTACACGGCCCTTGCAGCAACACTACATCCACTGGGGCGTCACCACTTGGACGCTGTTCTCCCACACTACTCCAACTCGGAGCATTCTCCTTCTTCTTGGGTTTCACCTCAGCGCGAGTAGCACTCGTCGTCAGTAATTGCAGTTGCTCTCTCTCAGTAGCAGCATTGACACTGACTTCCGTAGGTCTCACCACCTCGTGCTCTCTGCTCTCCACCTTGTCAAAGGCAGCTACAGCCTCCTCCACACTCGATGACGCATCGCCCCTGTGATCTGCCACCTCTTCCCCAAACAACTTGGACATCTCTAAAGCATCACCAAGCGCATTTTATTACCCATTAGTCCTCTCACACCTAATTCACTCGCTTTTTATCTAATAGTCCACGTACCATCATGCAAAATGTCGATTTCGTGCTGTGCTTCCGCCTGTTGTGTCGCTGCCGCACGCTTCGCATCGTCCAGTGTGAGCTTTCCTGTCGACGCGGGCGCATTGAGCGCCTTCAAGTCGATCTCGAAAGGGTTCGATGGTGGTTTGCCTACTGCAGACGAGAAATTGCGCGATGCACGCAGCAATGGCCGAGCCAGAGCGAACACCGTACGTGTCGACCTCATTATGTTTGATACGTTTTGGCTAAGTATACCCGGTATATCGGGATAAAGTACTGGTATATCGGTACAATATTGGGGATAGAGGATTAAGTTCGGTTGTCAATGTTGAGTGGCAAAGTGGCAGTGATCACAGGTGCCTCGGGAGGCATCGGCGCTGGTATATGACGCTCTATTAATGTGATGTAGATGTTGTGTCGCTGGTGATTCAGTTGTTTGGTGTAATTCCGTGAAGCGATCGCGTTAGAGCTGGCGAAAGCAGGTGCGAATGTGGCGATCGGAGCTCGTCGACTGGAGGCCCTCGAAAGCGTTAAGACAGATATTGAGGAGATTGGAGCGAGTGGGAGGGTCATCGCTGTGCAAACCGATGTTACTAGTCGTGAAGAGGTGGTTTAGAGGCACTTTGGAGAAGGTTTTGAGGATTATAATCTGACTGGGGACTGCACAGATGCAAAACCTCGTGGACAAGACCGAGGAGACTTTGGGCCCGGTTGACATTCTAGTCAATAACGGTGAGTGCGATCTAGTAGACAGATATAGTATCTGGTGAGATACTGGAGCCTTACTGAATGTTGTCATTAATGCTGTTGCGGCACCGGTGTAGCTGGAGTGATGCACGTTCAACTCATGAAGAATGTGGACCAGGACAGTTGGGATCGGGTAAGTTGTAGCTAGTGCAATCATGTATAAACCTGACGAATGTTTGCTGCGGATATCTGACGGTGATGCAGATGATTGATATTAACTGCAAAGGTACACTGAACGGAGTAGCTGCGGTAGTGCCGAAGATGTTGGCTCGTAAGAGTGGCCACATCGTCAATATTTCTTCGGACGCTGGGCGTAAAGTGTTCGCTGGACTGGGTGTTTATTCAGCATCCAAGATGTTTATCGAAGGCATCTCGCAGGCATTGCGCCTTGAGAACGTTGGTAGTGGTTTGCGCGTGACTTCTATCCAGGTAGTGGCGTGAACGCTCCAGATGAAGGCTTAATCGATCGCTAACATCATTCATTCCGGTTACAGCCTGGAGATGTCACGACGTCGCTGGTGGATCATGCGAACGCGGTAAGCGGTGTGGACGAAGAAGCCACCAAGATGTTCGAAGAGGAACCAGGTACATTACCACATCAAATTGGTGTTGAAGCATATCTAACACCCCATCGAAACAGAGTGCGAAGAACTCCAGCCTGAAGACATTGGCCGTGCTGTACTCTACGCTGTCACTCAACCGTCATACGTCGCTGTGAATGAAGTGCTGGTGCAACCTCGTGACAGGTCGGTCTAGACAGCAACTAGCAACGACTACGTACGGTACTACCGTATACTACCGTAATGGTAGAATGCTGCTGATACCTTCAAAATACCTGAAAGTAACCGGTAACCGGTACTAAACAACAAACAATTCAAATCATTTCGACGATGAGCAGCAACACGCAGTTGAGTGACAAGGTGGTGGTGATCACGGGCGCTTCAGGCGGCATCGGCGCCGGTGTGTAGACCTCTTCCATATCTATCACCACCTCTTGCCATTCTTTAATTTCCCTCTCGTAATATCCCGCAGCCATCGCGTTGGAGCTGGCAACTGCAGGTGCCAAAGTAGCACTGGGTGCTCGACGTCTCGAGGCGCTAAAGACGGTCAAGACGAGCATCGAAGAGAAAATCGGGACCAGTGGGACTGTCTTCATTGTCCAGACGGATGTGACTAAGCGGGGAGGAGGTTCAGAACCTCGTGACCAAGCGGAAGAGCTTTCGGAGCTGTTGACATCCTCGTGAATAATGGTGGGAGTTCTCATTCTTTCTAGGGAGGATATGTATTATGATATGTATGTTGCAGCGAGTGAGTGATGCCTTTTGAACTCATGAAGAACGTGAACCAGGACAGTTGGGATCGGGTGAGCTGAACAGAGCAGTTTGCTGTAAAAAGAGGCACTGACTTGTCAGTACTGTAGACTATCGATATCAACTGCAAGGGAACGCTCAATGGCGTGGCTGCTGTGCTGCCGAAGATGCTGGCTGTAAGAGTGGTCATATTGTTAACATTTCATCGGATGCTGGACGCAAGGTTTTCCTGGACTGGGGGTTTATTCGGCATCAAAGATGTTTGTTGAGGGCATTTCACAAGCTCTACGTCTTGAAAATGTCGGCAGTGGACTCCGCGTAACCT
>VOQZ01000164.1:0-46130 GCA_008079305.1 Phytophthora palmivora | reverse complement strand
CTCAGGAACTGCGTGTCGAGGTTCACGACCATGTTGAGATCGGGTACGTGACTTGATTGTCGTTGCAAGTATTTTATTTAATTTAGTGGTTGTCAACTGAAGTGCCAACAGCTCCATCGACCGCGGGAGTTGGCGCAACACCATCATCGGCAAAGGCTGTAAACTCGACAACCTGGTCAGAACTTGTATGTGATCTATATGGTTCGAAGCTGACGTTATATTGATTGCGTTTGCATGTGATAAGATTCAAATTGGCCACAACGTGCAGCTTGGAACTGGTTGCGTCATTGCCGCGCAGACTGGAATTGCCGGCAGCACGACACTTGGCAACAACGTGTACATTGGTGGACAGGTGGGCATAGCGCAGCACTTGAAAATTGGTGACAACGTTCGCATTGCGGCAAAGAGCGGCGTCATGAACAGCTTGGAGTCGAATGCGACCTACGGTACGCGAAACGTTTACTGTTGGAGTGATGACATAACTGTTTGACTGGTGCTTGGTTCACGTAGGTGGAAGTCCAGCGGTTCCAATCATGGAGTATCGTCGTCAAATGGCGCATTTGAGACTCAAGGCAAGAAACCGGTCGACTAACTGGCAGCAATAAAGCTAAAAGACCATTCATTTGGCGATAAGTTAGAGCTAAGGCGTACGCTAATAAGATAATCGCCGGTGTCGCCTTCGTTGGTGCGGAACGAGTTGATGTACTTCAGTTTGTCTATAAACTGTATGAAGTCTGCTCTGTACATTTATCTTGAAGCGTTTCCTTGGATGTTCGAGTTGTACTTGGCCATCAGGTACGTTGCTTCGGCCGCCATGTTGATCTGCACGAGTCGCTCCATAAGATTGTCCTGGTCATTTGAGCCTTTTGAAGAAGGTGTTGCGCCACCTACAGTGCTAGCGTTTCGAACATCGTTGGTGCGGAACGAGTTGATGTACTTCAGTTTGTCCTGCTCGAATACATCAACAGGCTCCGGTTCAGTCGATGAACCGCTACTGGAATCGGACGAACGGTTGATCTCGACCATACCACCCTCATCGGCGTCGTATATTTTGACGGGCTGTCGCTGGCAATTCCTGTGGATTGAAATCTGCTCTTCATCCGAAGATTCGTCGCTCAAATCGCTATCATCACTAATAAAACCATGGCCGCGATACGTTTCGTTTCCCTCGACATCGTAAGTGCTGTCGATAGACTGGTTACCAATGTATCTACCGCCAATTGACGGATGGTTGACTGGAAGGGTCATAGTGTGCTGCATAGGAGCAAGATTATTGCTGTAAGATCTTGACGTTATCACGACGCAGTGAGTCGCTTGCGGTGCGCTGTACCCTTGGGGGATCCGTAGCTGTGCAATTTTCCGCTGAGCGGCCTGATGATCGACCGGTAGGTTGATAGCTTCGCATACTTTGAACACCCCTGGCGGTAATGAGACTATCGTTGGTGTGGACCGTATTCAGAATTTGCGAGTTGTAACTTGACATTGAGGGATCCGATGAAGCTGTTGCACGCACGCTGGTATAGCTATTGGAGCTGCTGCGTGGACTCGACGGCCGACCTACACGTCCCCGATAGGATGACATCGTTGCTGATCCAACTTGGTCGTGCGACGGCACCCGTTGGCGTTGTCCTGGAGTAGGGTCAGACGACGAAGACATCATAGACAGCCCTGGTCGTCCAGCTGATGGAACACGGGCGTAACGTGGAGACCCAGATCGGTTTGAGCCGGATCGTCCCGATGAATCCTCAGAGTGGAAGCTTATCCGTGCAGCAGAGCGCCCGTAAAGTTTCTCTTTCGCGTCGCTCAAGCACGGCTTGCAGAAGAAGTAGCTGCACGGGAAGTTGCCCGTGCTGCGTGACGGATAGATCATCTTAGTCATTCGACAGCGGTCGCACACGTTTTTGCCGCATATCTTGCAGTTCTGGTTGGTCTTGAGCATCTTCAGTTTTGAGTCACAGATATCACACGTCTTATCTCCTGTCACAACACAGATCAATTAGCATCTCACAGAAAACAACATATCACCATGTCACTGACGTACTGTGCACTGGTGATGAACATCTCTTTGCCGCTCACTAATTTCGACAATCGTTTCGCTTTGGCACACTCTAACGCGCTTGCAACTCCCAGCCACAATTCTGCCATGATCGAGTCCGCACTCCAACTTCTTGACTTGCCACCGACAACATGTTGTCCCTTCATATAAACCCCAACGCGGTTGTTCGGGAGTGGACGAAAAATGTAGCACACTGCCGCCGTGGACCGTGTCAGTCCCTGCTGCTCAAACGGCGGACACTCGTCTATTCTCACCGACTGCATAACCAGATAAGCCACGTCATCTCCTTGGCATCTTGTCCGTCCGAGCTCTTCATGCCAGCACAAGTCTCGCTTGTGCACCAATTTGCCTGTAGGGGCACACGCGAGCCATTTGAGACCTGCGAACTGGTACGAGAATCCCGTGTCTTCTTCACTGTATGGGTCTTCCTCCAGCACGTGCAGCACTGCAGCGTCCAGATAGTCACTGTGCATGATAGCCCGCTGTGTCTTGAGTGCCCCGTTGGTCGTAGCGTAGAGTCCCAGCAGTACGTCTTCCAGCGTGCCAGTCATCTGACCCAGTGCATTGACCTTGATGGCGTTGCCCTTGACGAAACCGCGCTCTCTGTAGAGCTGCAGACCGTTGCGATCTCCCACGAGCTTCCACTGGTCCGGCTGTTGACTTGGGTGGAACCTGGTGACAGGCGACTCGGCGTCCAGCGTCTGACTCAGCAGGTGCGTCGCAGTGCGGTGCAAGTCCGCGGCTAGTTGCGTTGACGGCGCCATCTCCGGGAAGAAATCGTCTGGGAACGGGAGCTTCACCTCCTTCAGGACGCGGCCCAACATGGTGCAGTGTCTGGTGAATATCGGAGACTGGACAGAGGCCAAGACGCACTTCTGCACGTGAAGATGCAGGTTTCTACATCAATGGAGATGGATTATAGAGAGAGTCCCAACTGGATTTCAGTATGTTTGTAGAATATAGTGTAACCGATTAGACAGGGTATCCGATACACGAAGACAGACTACTGTTGAAATTGAAGTAGTTGCAAATCGATGTCGCGCTGACCAACTCGTGACGCCGGCACAAAGCTCACGAGTTGTTTCGCTGTTGGGAGCTGCCTGTATAACGCCAAGTATTGGAGGCGAATGCTGTAGCAGCATTTTAGGCGAGTGTAATCTCTGGATTGTGTTCAAAAGCCATCGTGCCGACATCTGGTCGAGATGAAAAGACTCACCAACCTTCGACTTCTGTTCACTGACGTGCGCCGCACGTTTGTTTCACAGTCTCGTGCAAGCTTCACGTCTCCAAGGTTTCCACGTTGTTGACATCAACCGGTCAACCGCAGTGGATCGACGATTCCAGAACCAGGTCGTGCTGGTCGATGTGATTCTGAAGGCTGATCCCCACCTAATTGAAGACCATAAGCGCCTATGCCTTGTCATACGTCGCACTGCAACTTGTTGCTGCTGCAAGTCAACTCGACCGCGTTACTGCGGCTTTGAGTCACATGTGACGGACCCCCATACTGCCAGTGTTCCACTATCAGCAGTGTCCGGATACTGACAGTGACTGTGCATACGTCAATGTGTTGAAGGTCATTGGGGCCTCACAATCCCTTTGACGACGACGATGGAGACGCTGGCACACGGAATCGCAGGCAGCGCGGTGCGTATTGATCGTCCTCGACGGTGCGACAGTGATCCTGACCCTTTGTGCTGTCTCGACAGGGTGGTATGCTGGCCATGGCGCTGCTGTACCCGCTGGACCAGATCAAGACCATCATGCAAGGCACGAGACTCTAGTTGCAGGTGGTGTATGATCATGGCTGACCACCGAGTTTGTGCCTTGTGTTGCTCAACTTACAGTCGCAGAAGATGCTGAGCAACAGGCCGAGTCGAAAACTCCAGTGAAGCGGACGTCTAGTAACTTCTGGTTGCAGGCTTTAGCGATTCTCAAACAGAAGAAGTGGCAAGTGTATCAAGGTCATGTGTCCACGCAGATCGCGCTCGGAGGGTCAAATTTCATTTACTTCTTTTGGTGAGTTGGCTGGCACTTGAATGGATCGGTGATTTCAATGTAATACTGAGATCGGGGACTCGTTTGATGGTTGCAGCTATAATGGCTTGAAGGCGCAGCTGTTAAAGCGACTGCAGCAGCAAAACAGACAGATGAGCGGTAACATTACACCCGTGCAGAATCTCGCGCTCTCATGTGTTGCTGGTGTCATCAACGTGTACATTTGTGCACCACTGTGGGTCGCCAACATGCGGCTTAAGTCGAAAGATGCTGCAAAGTACTCGGGCGTAGTTGGTGCGTAGCTTTGCTATATTTGCTGTTTGCTGGCTGTCGTACTGATGGAGATTGTACCGGCCTGCTGGATAACTAGATTGCCTACGCAAGGTTACCGCCAATGAAGGCTTGCTCTCGCTTTGGAATGGCACGCTGGCATCGCTAGTTCTCGTGTCGAACCCGGTGATCCACTACGTCAGCTACGAGCGCATGAAGATCGCGCTCCAGAAGAAGCGCCACGCCTCTGGAGCAGCTGGAGCGGCATTATCCGCGTTAGACATATTCATTCTTGGTGCATTGGCCAAGTCGCTCACGACCTTCGTCACGTACCCACTGCAAGTTGCGCAGTCGCGCATGCGTGTGCAGCAGAAGACGTTGAATGATGTGAAGACGGAACAAGCTCGAGCCATGGGTTTGACCGGCTGCCTTGCCCAAATTTATGCTGACAGAGGTGTGGGTGGCTATTTTGCGGGGTTGCAGGCCAAGCTGCTACAAACCGTGCTTACCGCCGCGATCTCTCTGGTCACGTACGAGAAACTTCTGGCGTTTATCTTGTTGATGATGCGGCAGCCGGTTAAACCTGCCATCAAGGCGACAGCGTAGTGAACTTTGCGCGTGACAGGTGTGCTCTAAATTTTGCAATGGAGCGGGCAACCACAACATGTGTGCTTGAAGTCAGTGCCATTTTGATGTGGTGATGTCTATTAGGTTGAGAACGTGTAACAGAGACTGCAGAAGCAACACTAGCAACAAGACAGTGTCGTTAGAACGGAGCGGTACCAAATTACATGAAAGTGCCCCCACCACAGTTTCGATGCGCGCTTGCCAAAAGTGACGTCGTGGCGACTTGCTCAAACTGCGTTGTGGCAGTTCGATGGAATCGTTCACTTGCGCCGGCTTTCATCTGCGTGGAACAGCTGATGATTCAAGATGGATGAGCGATTCATCATGATGTATTAATAATAATACATTGCAGTGTGTTTACCGCTGTAGTGAACATGCAACACCGGTCTTATCATAGTGCACGAACACCACAATATGGTAGAAGCAAGTCATCTTGAAAGCATACTCGGTGAAAATATCAATGTCGGCACTGTCCGCAGTGATGGAACATTGATCTGCACCTGGACGATTTTGTGTGCTTCGTTATCATGGGCGCGCGTGGATTTGCTGGATCGTGCCTTCGAGAGTGCCAAGTTCATGGTCGTCGCCCCATTTCTGACGGTCGGATGCAGTCGTGCGAATCAAGGCCTTCCGCTGCGACCGCTGCGATCGGCTCTCTGCTTTCGAGCAAGTGCTTGGGCCCAGAAGCATCAAGTTGCGAGCACCAGAGACGCGATGGGGTCTCCTGCTACACTACATCTTCACGAGATGTCCAGGCCAGTCAGTTACCTGCAACGTGGGGCTCTGACGCTCCGGTCAGTGCTACAGTGGTTTGCACATGCAGCTGTACTACCGGAGCGACGCACTTGCATCGAAGTCATGGGCTCCGCTGCTACGCATATCCAATATCATCGACCCATGCGCCAAGTTGTGTGGGCGCGAAAGAACTACACTGCCTTCCATCCACACCGAGTTTACTGCTTCTTGCCACATTGCAAGGTAGGACCTCAACAGATGCTGCCCATCTCCCTCTGGTTTACAAGGCAACACACCTTTCCGCACTCTGCATTCCGCACGCAAGAGCGCAGTGACCTTCACTCCTTCCTTCCGCAATGAAGGCGCTGGCCCATCGACTGCGTGGCCGTCGCGTCAGCAGGAGAGGCGACGGACTGGATCAGGACGAGACGGAGCGCAGCTTCCGCTTCGAGGAGGCCGTCAAGGAGGCACCGGAGGAGCGCCGAGACGACAACTGGCGCAAGAACCGAGGCATCAACAGCAAAACTGGCAGTTGTAACACGCTGGCGGCGCTTGCTGCAGCTTCAACACATCCTCCAGACAGTGCGGACGTCGTGCCGCCGTCATTCGTCAACTCCCCGCCTCTTGAGCCCAAGCCCAAGAGCAGAACAGCTTCTGCCGTCAAGATGGAGAGTCCACAGCATCAGAGACAACTGAGAGCGCACTCCAACTCCAGAGTGAACAGTGTAGCTGCTGCGTTGAGGCCTCATGGAGACGATAGAAGTATCTGCATGTCAGGATCGTCGTCCAGTAGCCACAGCCAAGCTAGCAACAGCAGCGTAGGACGACGTACCAGGTCGAGACATGGCGGATCTATTGGCTCCAATGCGAGCTTCCTATCGGTCAGCAACCAGAGGCCAGAAGTGGCAGTAGATGTACGACACAGCGGCTACTTGGTGATTAAACGCGGCCTGCTTAAAGTTGCAGACAAGCGCTATTATTTCGTGGCACGACGCAGTCCAGAGCTGTATTCTTGTAAAGACGAGACGTCGTTCAACCTGTGGTTGGCGTCAGGACACCCGCTGGATCCTTACGGTGGTGGAGACGCCATCGCCAGGGCGAGTGGCCTGAGTCCTGTGCTTGTGGGTACCGTGCTGCGCGCTGATGGGTCGTCCGAGGAAGCGGGCAATAATGGAGGCCATAACTCTGAGAAAGTGTTTTCGGTTGTGGTCGGGGTGGCATCAAAGTGCTTTACGCTACGGTTTGGAACTGACAGTGGAGAAAAGACGACGGAGTGGCTCGAAGCGCTACAGGAGGTGCAGGTGACGAAGCGTAATGGCAACAAATATGTTGGTAAAACGGCCTCAGCATTGGAGAAAAGGTTGCTACTCTCGTCGAACGAGCACAATGCTCTTCGAGGAACGGTGAATTCTGAGAAATCGACAGGTGATACGGTTGTAGTGAATGTGGTTGGCGACGTTGTCCTGGTCGACGAAACCAATGAAGAAAGTGAACCAGTCGCAACGAGACCTGCGTCAACATCGAATGCGAAAATGCCGCGCGTGTATGCTGGCGGTAAGTTGCAGAGCAAACCGCGTGTAGCCGAAGAAAATGAAGTCTTGACTCCTACATCACATACTGAGAGCTCGCCGACATCGGCATCGGCGACATCGGAACATATGGAGGCCCTGGCGGTAGGGAATTCAATCACTTCAACACAGGTGCATCCTCCTGTACGCCTTCGTCGAATGGATTCAGTCACATCGGGCTCGTCTACAGCTTCAGGGCAATCACAAGGCAGCAGCAACGGCAACGTGCTTCTCTTTGTACCTGTAGCAGGGTCCTCGCTTACAGCTTCAGCATCTAGAATGGCAAAAGCACAGCAAGAACTAGAAACTCTGGTGGCAAAGGGTGCTAAACTGCCATCACGTATTATGCATAGTCCCGCGAACGGCGAAACTATCGAGTGGCGTTACGGTATTCCTGAATACGTGCTGACAGACTTGGCTTATGTGAAAGGCCGAATGCGCGAACCGGACACCACACCACTGGCTTCGTACGTAGAAGAGTGCTGCCAGACTTTTATCATGGAAGCGACGCATAAGGCTCGCTACGATCAGTGGCGTAGCGTGGTTCAAGAAAGCTTTTATTTGCAGGTGAACGATGGTGTACGGGTTCCTGGTTCGTCAATCCTTGAGAACGATATGCTTGGATTGTTGTACCTTGGTGATGCTGAGGCGAGTATAGGTGCAGATCACGGAGGCAGTGAAGAAAATCAAGACCCCCGCGCAGAACTAGCCGAAGCTTTTCCGGATGGTTTTCCCATGGAGGTATTAGATGTCTTCACTCAGCCTCCCCAGTGCTACTTTTCGTGGCGTCATTGGGGATCATTCACGGGCAAATATCGAGGTATCAAAGGTGATGGCTCGAAGGTTGAGGTGCGGGGCTTCGGAGAAATGACTGTGGATGCTAGCCACATGCGTAGTCTGCGACTTTTTTTCAAGCAGAAAGATCTGGTGGCCGGCCTTCGACAGGTTACCGATAATGTTGTGCGGCCGCGCCGAGATACTACCAGCGTTGCAGCTCTGTCGTCGATTGATTCAGTTCCTGGGCGTAACGTGCGCGCCGTATCAGCAGCGGTAGCTCCTGTAACACGCAAGGACTCAGCGATGAATCCTAAAACCAGTGAAATTATTGAAGGGTTGGCAAATTTTACCATCGAAGCGACGAAGCAGCAGCGAAAGCAGACGCGATAGCGAATGGAGTGTGTTTGAGAATGTGGAGTCTTCCCCGTCTTTCCCGTTTTTTGTCTCGGGTCGAGGTATTTGTTGTGGGTATGTAGTGCAATGGTGTGACTATTTAGCGAAATGAAGACTTGTCAAATTGCCGCAGTTATGGTATGCATTGGTTATTGCAAGTGTTGACATCCTTCTTACACGAAAATAGTTTATGCACTAAACTCGGCGGTTGCTCACCTACTTTCGGAGAGATCTGGACGAGCAGCAGTTTGGTCATAGCTGATGGAGGTGGAGAGTACTCAAGTTCACGTTTGTCCAGACGGCAAGAAATTGATTGACGTCACCCTGCGACGTCAAAGAGTATCACTTCAACAGGTTGAACAAGCCTACTACGAAGTCATGGTTGGCAACTGAAGTTCCTTTTTGTAGGCACCCTTAGTTGTTCCTCGGTTCGATGACGAAGATGATAGCAGCAGCTCAGACGACGATGAACCAATTATGAAGTCGGTAAGCTCACTGACCAAGAGGCAAGGCGTCAGTGAATGCAGCAACAATAATGATGAGGACGATCATGACGAAATCACAGGCGACGGTTGCCACAACCTGCAAAACTTTCAAGACAGTGTTCGGTGGGACCATGTACAAGAGCTCCAGGAGCTTACAAATACCAATGCAACGTTGACTTCCGAAGCACGTGACCTTCGACAGCAAGTGAAAGCGTACGTTTTTGGTAATAACCGCGTAATTTCGTTGCGGTGTCATGATGTGTTGTAAGTATGATGAACAGACTGCAGATCCAGCTGGAAGCACAGGCGCCAGTGCCAGGGCTGGATGTCGACGCGGTTCAAGATATCCTGCTTGAGAAGGACAACATCGAACATGTAGATCTTAAGTTTTAGCTGGTTTCTATGGCATTGTACTTATAACACAATGTTTGCTTTCAGGATGTTCGTGACTTGAAAATCGTCCACCAGGCCAAAACGCTTCGAGCATTGAAGCGTTCGCTACAACGCGAAAAGCAGCTTGCAGCAGACGCAATTAAGCGGTGCACAGCATTGGAAACAGTCAAGAAGCAGCTTGAAGAAGAGGTAGACACGCTCAATCTAAAACTGCAGCGTTTTCAAGTTCGAGCGGCCGCAGAAAAGAGCGGTACTGTTGGAGCATCTGGCCACCCTGAGCGGCCTGAATCCCCTTCGCCTTCGTCTAGTGACTCTGGTAGCGACAATGGTGCCTTGAAAAAGCTTTGTGAGGAGCTAAAGTCGAAGAATTTTTCGCTCCAACAAGAGCTCAAGAAAACCCAACGTGCTTTGGTGCGAGAAGTTGGTGACGATATACCGCTTGAAGAGATTGTGGGAAACACAGACAACACTATCAGTGGCTCAAGTCGCCGTGGTAGAGCGCAGCACATCATTATGCTAAAAGCTAAGATCAAAAAGCTCCGGGCGCAGCTAGCCGCTGTGAAACCGAGAACTGCTCAGGCTGAAAAATTAGGAAATACCTCAACAGTACTGGATGTTGATCAGCGCGCACAGCAAGACCTGTCAGGCCAGCATATGCATCGACAAAAACTTTTAGACCAGCTAACTAGTCAGCGTGACGAATTACAAGAGCGTGTTCATCGATTAACCCGAAAGTATGATGCTCTCAAGGCACGGGCGCAGATTCTCGATAGAGAGAAACAGGAGACGCGCAACAAATTTCAGGTGTTGGTGGATAAATCTCGCACTGACGATGCTTTGGTGGACGCTCTTCAACGGCAATTGGAGACTTGGAAAACGAAGTTACACGAGGCGAGACGAGCACGAACTGCAGATGGTACAAAGAGTGCTAGGCAAGAAGAGCATGCGGAACTGGAGAGACTCCGCAAAATTGTCGCTGAGTACAAAGCTAGAGGGGACCGAACGACGACCTCCATAGGAACGTCAAGTGGAGTGATGCCTCAGCCAAGCGAGATTTCGCAGTACCGTGTTATTGCGGTAAGTGGATCTAACGTCATCTTACGACACTGTCGGTTGCTTATTTATGGTGTTGGCAAATAGGCCGAGAATGAACGCCTCATTGAAGTCGTTCGCGGTTTAAAAGCCCAGCTTGAAGACAAGGATAAACAATTGCGCAGAATGCAAGGTGGCCCCGACCTAGCAACTCAGACATTACCACCAACACCCGTGTCTCCTTCACTACCACCCATCCGAGACGAAAGTAGTTCACGCATTCCGGTAAGTTTGTATCAGTTCTTTCTCTTTCGTTAGTAACCTTGATTTGTGAGCAGCGGAGACGTGGAAGCAAAATTACATTACCAGGCGGAAGAAGCGGTGGTATTTCAGCATCTGGGCCCCCTGCTCCATCAGCGGTGATAATGGAACAGCAGCAGGAACAACTTCAGCATCAAATTGAAGCGCTGCGGAAAACATTTCGCGAGAGTATGCGCGGAAAAGACGATCGCATCGCTGAACTTGAGCAACAGCAACGCTCGATGGCTAGTTCTGATGTGGATGTTGATGTGGATGTTGATGTGAATGCACTGAACCTGGAGCTACAGGATCTCCAAGAAGAGAACGCTTTCCTGCGGCAGGAGTTCGACAAGCTGAAAATGCGCTACGAGGCACTCATAAGGCCTCCATCTACTTGTGCCAAGAAGAAAGCACCACCAAAGTGAATTGAAAACAAAGGATAATATGTTCAGAGCTAACGGCGTGGTACTCAAACCTGCAAACTACTCATGTTTTAGGTGCCCAAAGGTGTAAACTTGTTTCATAATGGTGCTCTTGTGTACAGGTTTTTCACCCTTATCGCTGTTTTGCATCACATCAGCCCACCGATCTATTGGTTGACGTGTGGAATCTCGACCATCTGTGGTGAATCGTAGGCATCAAGCCGGATTCCGCAGCCATCAAGTTTGACGAACAGACAGTGAACAACCTGGTACATCCAGGTTGATCACAGACGGAGAGATGTCTAACCCTGGTGCATCCAAGTCAGCAATCTCCACCTGGCCAAACATTCATGGATCTTGTAGGACAGGCCGCCAGTGATCCAAGTGGAATCTCTGGTTGTCTTGCATGTTGCCTCTGATGCTGTCGTCAGCATAAGGACTGTATACTTTCATTGAGACGGAAGGGTGGTGACGACTATTCTATCCTCTCACTTTACAAACTGCTAGCTACTGCACAAGTTACATCAATACACTTGGCTACAAGTTTCCTGCAGGATCGCCACCTGCATTGCTTTGTGTTTGGTGTTGCTTCAACCTCCGGAAAACACCACAAAGAATTCTTTAGTGGGTCGTACTACTCCAACAGCGTAGTACTCGACTTGCTAGCTGAACTGCTGTCTTCACTACGTCTTCCTTGATCAAGTGTCGACGCCAATTGTGAAGGATACTACTCGTTTGTCATGTCGAAACGGCGTGCCGTTGAAACTGATTTGGATGATGATGAGTCCTGCCAACACTCTTCTATGGTACCAGTACCCATTTTTGCTCCCATTCTACCGCCGAAGTTGAGCTCAATTTCTCACGAAGCTTTGGTCAAATGGAACAAGCGGCGCAAGGAGTATGAGGCCAAGATGAGGGCTCGCTGTAGGAGTTCTGGTGAAGACTACAACCTGGTGACGCAGGGTGTTAAAGAGACGTTTGACCTAAACCTCTTATCTACATTTTGCACGCTGCGGCTTCGGATGGACGTCGTAGATGTCACTGAGGAGCGGCTAATTGCCGAAATCAAAACCCTGTTGGGAAAAGTCAAGAACGACGACCTTCCTGACATAAAGGCTCTGTTCTCGAAGGAGCTGCAGATGGATTTGAAGGAGAGTGATGTGGATGCTCGCGTACTGTCTTACTTTCAGCGCTTTACGGAAGTCGTCCTGGAGAATGGCCTTGAGGAAGTATTCTCTGGCGCTGACGGAGAAGCTGAAAAGTGCAGACGTTTGATCTCAAGCTTGGCTCCTCCCGTTCTGAAGAAAACAGTGAAGAATGCTGTCCGTTGGACCCATAAGGAGGCTGGCAAGAATATTCAAGAACTGTATACGCTAGTCTACGAGAAGGCTGTGGAGCACGAACGCCATTTCCAGCAGAATAAACGGATGAGGATGACAGCAAAAGACATGCCTACGCTGCCCAAATCTGCTAAGGATGCTGGAAAGACTGATGTTTCATCAAAGAAGCCTGCCAACGCTAACTCGGAGAAGAAGTTTACTCAACAGAAAAACGAGCGAAACGTCGAGAAGAAAACCAACAAGAAACACGACAAGCAGCCTATTACGCGTAAGGAGCCACCGTCGCCATGCCCGAAGTGCCAGGAAATGCACTGGCTCAGCGATTGCGATAAAGCGACCGATGCGGAGAAGATTGTCCTGCGGCAGAAGCTTCGTGAAGCAAATAAAGCCCGCAAATCTCGCACGAAAAGATTAAAAAAGCTGATGCCCTCAACGTCTCGTACTGTGACGATTAATGGAATTCTGGACCTACCGTGCTGTCCGGACACTGGTTCCGATCACACAGTAATTAGCAGATCACAGTGGAAACAATTACTCGAAGTTGACCCTTCGGTACAGGCAATCCCTTTGGACAACCCAGTACGTAGTCTAGCGTATGGTTCTCACTCGGTTGTGGCTACTAAGAAGGCGCTACTTCACGTTTTGATTCACACGGCTGCTGGACCGGTGCAGCCAGCGGAAGCTGTGCCTTGCCTCATTATGGATGTGGACGATGACGAATTTATCATTGGACGAGATTTGTTAGGTTCTTTGGGTATCGATGTGGATCGCCAATTGGAACAACTTGCCTCTCATGGAGATGATGAGACGAGTGGAGACCCTTTTGAACTGGAAGCTGACGAACTCCCTGGAAATCCCAACCACGTTGCCAGTGATGAAGAAGTTCGTGCTGCTGTTGAGGTTCTGATTGAAAGAGCTCTGAAACATGGGTTCCCTGTCGACAAGGTGGACAAGTTGCGAGTGATTGTGCACATGTACGATGTGTGGCGTTTGGAGCTCCGTGACGATCCGCCTGCGCGTGTCCCGCCGCTCGAAGTGCGTTTGAAGGAAGGGGCTCAGCCTTGCAAATGTAAGCCTCGCAAATATCCTCCGCATGTCCGACAATTCTTACGGGAGTTTAACACTATGCTTGTTGGCTTAGGATGGATCTACGAGAATCCTACCAGCCGGTGGGCAAGCCCCGTACTACCCGTCAAAAAGTCTCAAGAGCTAATGGACATGCGTCAAACAACGGACTATCGTGAGTTTAATTCGAGAACGGACATCATGACTGCTGTGATGCCGATACTTTCGTTGGTAATGGAAAATGCACGTGGAAAACAACACTTTGGACTTTTCGATTTCATTAAAGGTTTCTGGCAGCTTCCTCTTGCTGAGTTCTGTCAGGAGTGGCTCTCGTATATGACAGACGAGAAGATCTATACTCCGCGACGTGTTCCTCAAGGTTGTGGTGATGCTGCGATCTACTTCCAGAAGACCATGGAGAAGTGTTTTGCTACACTACTGTACAAGCACTTACTCGTGTGGATAGATGATCTGCTGCTCTATGCGGACGACATCGACACGTACTTGGACAAGCTGAAGGAGCTGTTTTCTCTGCTGGACGAATTCGGCCTGAAGCTCAGCGTGAAGAAGTCTAGCCTGTACCAGCAGGAGGTGAAGTGGTGTGGCAAGATTATCGATGCTAACGGTGTACGTCACGATCCTACTCGGATTGAAACACTCCGTGCAATGCCGTACCCAAGTTCGGCAGGGGAGCTACAACAGTTTCTTTGTGCTATAAACTGGATGCGCGAGAGTCTCATCGACTACGCTCGCCAAGTTTCTCCTCTACAACGCAAATTGGACGAAGCTCTGGAAAAGACTCGTCGGACTAAGAGAGTAGCAGCTGGAATTTCGATTGTACTGAACGCTGACGAGAAGGCGACGTTTGATAACGTGAAGGAAATGCTAGCATCGGCTGCTACACTTGCTTTCCCTGATGACTCTGCGACTACGTGCTTGCTGACAGACGCATCGGATGTTGGTTGGGCGCTGATTGTGACGCAAGTCAAGGCCTACAACCCGAAGGTTCCTGTTCAGGACCAGCAGCACCAGCTTGTGGAATGTCTGAGCGGGAGTTTCACGGGGAGTCAACTGAACTGGACGGTGATCGAGAAAGAGGCGTTCCCGATCGCTCTCGCTTGCGACAAACTAGACTATTTGCTGCTGAGGCCTCAGGGCTTTCGGTTGTTTTGCGATCATCGCAATTTGATCCATGTTTTCGCGCCGGACGAGCATGTGAAGAAGCATGTGAAAGGGAAATTATTGCGGTGGGCTTTAAAACTGATGAACTTCAACTATGTGATTGAACACATCGCTGGACCTCTGAACGTTTGGGCCGATATGATCAGCAGGTGGGCTGGTAACCGCACTACTGCCGCTGCTACGATCAAGAGGATTCGTTCTACTCCACTAGTAGCTCTACAAGAGCAACAGCCTGAGGTGGTGGAACAGAGAATTTCAATGCTTCGCCCCTTGGACGACTCAAATTTCGTGTGGCCAACGTTTGCAGAGATTGAGTTGGTACAGTCCAGCTACGATCCACCACAAGGAGCCGAGCGTAACGAAACTGGCGTCCTCGCGGTCAACAACCGGGTTTGGATTCCTGTGGAGGCGAAGGACCTTATCCTGCGACTGTTTATCATTGCACACTGTGGTGCACAAGGGCACCGTGGAATCGCTGCTATGGTGGAACACATACGTCGATTGTTCGCGCTGGAGAACTTGCGCTCTTTGGCGACCACGTTTGTCCGCCAGTGTCGACTGTGTCTACATTCAAAAGGGGGGAATATCATCCCCAGGCCTTGGGGTGAAACGTTTGATTGCAGTGAACGCAATGGTTTGCTACATTTCGATTTCCTTTCAATGGGTGATGGCTTCGGAGAATCCAAGTACATCCTAGTGCTCAAGGATCACGCGTCCCATTTCTGTGAATTGGTAGTTGCAGACACAGCCGACAGCTCGGTGACTGTGGAAGCTTTCCTCGACTGGCATTCTCGGTTCGGATTGCCACCTAACTGGATCTCAGACCAAGGATCGCATTTTAAAAACGAAGTGGTGAGTGAGCTTTCTCGACGACTGCGAACGCAACAGGATTTCACGTCTGCCTACTGTCCCTGGATCAACGGGTCCGTGGAACGAGTGAACAGAGACATCCTCCAGGTGATCCGGACCATGATCTTGGAGTACAAGATTGCTCACCGCGACTGGGTCTACTTGGTACCGATGGTACAGTCAAGCCTCAATCATACAGCAGTGCCATCGTTGGGCAACAGAGCGCCCGTGGAGCTGTTTACTGGATTACCGTGCCCGACGCCTCTCAGAGAATTTTACCTGCCTAGCACTGGGGAGTTCAACGAGGTGCCCGCGTGTGATAAGATCGATAGGTTTCTCGATGACCTGCGCAGCAGCATTCGCTCCATGCACAAGGTGGTGGAAGATCAACGCCTGAAGCAGAGGATGCTAAACAAAAAACGAGAACGTGGAGAAAACCTCGTGAATTTTACGGAAGGTGACTACGTGTTGCGCTCGAGAGTGGACGAGAAGAGGAGTAACAAGTTGCTCGTGACTTGGGTGGGTCCGTATCGTGTTGTACGCGCTGACGCACACTCATTCCGGGTAAAACACCTCATTACAGGCGCTGAGCTGGATGTACATGCCTCTAGACTCAAGTTCTATGCAGACTCTAGCTTGGACGTATCTGAAGAACTTTTGGAGCACATTTCATCGCAAGGAATTGTATTGGCAATAGAGAAATTCAAGAGCCACCGATGGAATGAGACAATACGTGACTTTGAAGTTCTGGTTCAGTGGAAAGGACTCGAGGACATTGAGGACTCTTACGAACCGCTGGCCAGCTTAGCAAAGGACGTTCCCATCCTAGTGGACCAGTACGTGGCAGCTGCTGATCAAGAGCTCAAGGCATACTGGCAGTGCGCTATCACGACTGGAGAAACAACCTCGCAAGGACGGATGGCTGTGGCGGAGACGGTTAAGCCGACGGACAAGAACCGCCGGAAGCCCAGACGTCGACGATCACGAACACGTCCAACAACGAATGCACAAGTGCCCGGTAGAAGTCTTCCCGCTGTAGCTGCGCTGCAGACTGCAGGAGTTGAACTTGGGACTAATAACAATCAACCCGACGCGAGCACTTCGCGCCTCGTCGAGGTACAAGCTGACGAAGGAGGTGTGAGCCGACGGACTCGTTCACGGACTGCTAGAGCCGACAGACTGGTGACCATCACCGGCAGGAAGTGAACCAACACCCAAAGCTGGGGCGAAGAGCTGCACCGAGATCAGCCACGGCCAGGCATTGATCTGACTGCCAGGGTTGTGACTGGGGCGGTCGAAGCCCGGCTGCGGGATCAAGCTTTGGGGGCTGTGTGGTGAATCGTAGGCATCAAGCCGGATTCCGCAGCCATCAAGTTTGACGAACAGACAGTGAACAACCTGGTACATCCAGGTTGATCACAGACGGAGAGATGTCTAACCCTGGTGCATCCAAGTCAGCAATCTCCACCTGGCCAAACATTCATGGATCTTGTAGGACAGGCCGCCAGTGATCCAAGTGGAATCTCTGGTTGTCTTGCATGTTGCCTCTGATGCTGTCGTCAGCATAAGGACTGTATACTTTCATTGAGACGGAAGGGTGGTGACGACTATTCTATCCTCTCACTTTACAAACTGCTAGCTACTGCACAAGTTACATCAATACACTTGGCTACAAGTTTCCTGCAGGATCGCCACCTGCATTGCTTTGTGTTTGGTGTTGCTTCAACCTCCGGAAAACACCACACCATCTGTGCAACCATGTAATAACTCTTGAACGCCAAGAAGTTCGCGTCGTAACTTTTGGACATCTTTAGATGACTCAGTAGCGCGCTGCTGATTGTCTGCAAGAAGTTCGCGCATACGAACGAGTTCCTTGCGATACTTGCTCTCTGGTTGGTCTTTTTCTTCTATGAGGTCTTTGGCGCATTGCTCATTCTCAGTAGTCTGTATCGTTTCGACCTGTTTCATCAGTTTATCGTTGCTGTGTTGAATATCAAGTGATTGAGAGGTTCGTCGTAGCTCAATGTGTAGACTTTTCAATTCATCCCGACAATTTTCGAGCTCGCCGTTCTTGAACGCAAGTTCTTCTTTCACGTCTGCGAGTTTGTTTTGAAGCTGCTCCATCTCCTGGGCTAACGCTGCTACTCGTTTTGCTAACTGCTTCTTCGCCTTTTTGGTCTGCAAAAACTCACCTGCGTATGACTCATGTTCAACACGTTGACTATCGATGATATTCGACAAGTGAGCTCCGTCACGCTTTACAGTGGCCAGTTGCTTGTGCAGGGTGTCGTTTTCAGCTTGCACAATTGCAGCCTGCTTCTTGGTCGCGCGCAAAGCTGAACGTTGCGCCTCCAACTCGTCGCTTACAGCTCGAAGTTTTGCAGTGCGAGTCATCAGCTCCTGTTTGTATTTGCTCTTTTCTCGTTGTCTTTGTAAGATTTGCTGCTCTTTAGCTGCTATCTCTCGTGCTCGAAACACTTCAATCTCCTCCTCCAATCGCTTGACCCGTCCTTGATACTCGCCACACTCGTCATTCCTGATAACAAGCTGCGACTTCAGCCTTTCAACCTCTGCTTCATAGTGTTCCTCCTGCTGGCCCAGGCGTTTCTCCGTGCTTTTGAGTAGTTCCGCAGCTGTGCCGAGCTGACGATGTACGTGCTCCGAGTATTCTCTGTCTTGTTCAGCCGCATCACGCTGTATTGTCAGCGCCTGCTGCACGTCCGAAAGTTGAGCTTCCAGTGCAACCTTCTCCGTCTGAAGATCAGCTATTGAAGCTTGTAAGGCGACCACATCTGCCTCGTGGCGTTGCAGCTGCAGTCCGATCTGGGCATTGAGTTCACCCAGCTGACTGCACAAGAGCTCGTAGTTGCTCCTGTACTTGCACATCGCACGCACCTGCAGTTGCAGCGCAGCGATGGTCGCTTCGGCCTTCTCTAGCTCGGTATCTTCGTAATCGTCTTCATTTTGGCATTCGTCCTCGGCATACGGAGCGTCCGGCTCGGTGCCAAGAGGTTCTGCGCACTGGGCGGCATCAACAGCAGTTGCATCTAACCTATGCACTGCGTCGTGAATCCTGCAGGAGCAGCCGCAGGTCGACATGATCTATGTGTGCGTAACGGACCAATTTTAGTCCACAAATAGTTAAATAGTTTTAAGGCTGCATTAATTTTGTGCACACTCAAAAATTATCCCCTTACTTTATCCAAGTCCTTACTTCTACCACCAACCATAATAGATTCCATTTAGCGTCAGCACCAAGCAAGCTCTTCCTATTCCAACACCATGGGCGGCGGCAACGGACAGAAGTCTGCGACTAAGCGTGAGCGCAACAATGCCAAGAAGATGAAGGAGGCCAAGCAGAAGAACCACGCCGAGTCCAAGGCCAAGATGGAGGCCGACAAGGCTGGTATCAAGTGCAAGATCTGCATGACCACGTTCCTCATCACTGCCAGCGTACGTCCTTTAGTCATCTGCAGGAGATTCAGCCACTTAATTGATTTATGACGAGCAGAGAACGCAACTGAACGACCACTTCGAGAGCAAACACTCGTCCAAGGGCTTCACCATCGAGCAGTGCTTCCCTGGCAAAGTCTAAGAGACACTCGAGACGGACGAACGTGAAGATTGGAGAACTCTCTTGTCTCCAGCGTCTTATCTACATGCATTTTCAGCACAACGGACGTCGTAGACTGTGAGATCCTCTGTAGCGAGATCGAGTGCAGTTGGTCAGGAGAGTTAGGTGGCCGTGTTCCTTTGTTCTTCCCTTTAAGAGACCGACTCCGTTGTCTTGACTTGGTCTTGTTGTTGTTGTTGTTAGTGTGAGACGAAGTCCACTTGCGTCGTGTTGATGCAGGTTGGCGAGCAGATCTATGCAGCTGTTCCCACGTGCGTGGTCGATTCTCGTTGGTGGTTGGCGTCGCCTGGCCGCTCTGCGACCCCCCAGCCGTTCTCCATCATTCCCCAAGTTGCGTCGCAGGACTCAAGGCACAAGCACCATGGGCGGCGGTAATGGACAGAAATCGGCAGCTAAGCGTGAACGCAACAATGCCAAGAAGATGAAGGAGGCCAAGAACAAAAACCATGCCGAGTCCAAGGCCAAGATGGAGGCCGATCGGACGGGACTCAAGTGCAAAATCTGCATGACCACGTTCCTCATCACTGCCAGTGTACGTCACTTCTCCCACGAGATCCGCTACCAGTACTGACGTTTGCCTATGATCAACAGAAAACACAGCTGAACGACCACTACGAGAGCAAGCATGCTGCTAAGGGTTTCACTATTGAGCAGTGCTTCCCGGGCAAGGTCTAAGATGCTGCAAATCTACAGGTGCTGCAAGTAAAACTTCATGCTACTTGTAGCGATAGAGAGTATTCTCGTGGAAGTACAGGTGTTTGATGCAATGTGTATGATGCGTTCTATCTATTGGTCGGGTTTACTTCTTCCCCTTGAAGCGGCGAGGAGTAAAATGTCCGGTCTTCTGCTTCCTGGTCAAGGACTTCTTGCCACTCTTCGCCTTCGATGAGGCAGTTGGACTGGACTCCGCTGTGGGCTCTTGATTCTGGCGCTGCTTGCCATACAACACACTGCTGGTGCGCTGCTGGAACTTCTTGCGCTTCTCGAACGGATTCGACTTGTTTCCTCGCAGCAGAAGGCGAGCTGGCACGCCGACCATGTCGAACTCTTCTCGCAGTTGACTCAGCAAAAATCGCTGGTACGACTCAGGCACCTCGGACGGGTTACTTACAAACACGGCAAATGTGGGCGGACGAGACTTCACCTGTGTCGCGTACTTGACGTTCAGCGTTTTTCCCTTGACTGTAGGAGGCGGGTGGTGCCGCGCCATGGCCTTGAGCCACCGGTTCAGACGGCCAGTGGTTACTCGAAGGTCCCATTTCTCGTACGCCTTAAGAACTTCAGGCACCAACTTCTTGATGCCATTACCCGTGAGTGCAGAGATTGGCACTACAGGTACACCGCGCACTTGTGCAAGTGAATCCTGCAGCTCGTTCTGAATACGCTGCATCTCGAATTCAACACTAGCACCGGCAAGGTCGCTCTTGTTGGCCGCCAGCACTAGCGCACGACCCTCTTCAATCACACGCTGTGCGATTGTCAGATCCATGTGAATAAGCTTGGGCTCACTCATATCAACGACCACGACCACGACTTGGGCGGAATCGATTGCACGGAAGGAATCGCGCACCGACAAGTTCTCAATCTGATCGCCGTGGTCACGCTTGCTGTATCGTCGGATACCAGCCGTATCCACGAGCTTAATGGGCCGTCCGTGGAACGTCCACGGCACCTCAACCGAGTCACGAGTCACGCCAGGCCTGATACCAACAAAAATTCACATTAGTATGAATGCTAACCAGTTCAAACTCCAATTGCACGTACTCGGGTCCCGTCAACACGCGATCATTGCGCACAATCTTGTTGAGCAGCGTGGACTTGCCGACATTGGGTCGCCCGACAATAGCGAGCTTGATCGCACGAGGCTGCACATTACATCCACAATTCGTCAGCATTCTCCTTCTCCATCAACACCCTCTCACGTACATCGTCCTCCTGTTCCCCCTCTTCCTCCTTCACTTGCGCCTCTTTCAACTCCTTCTCCTTCTCAAACTTCTCATATTCTGGTATAATCTCATCCAACAGCAATGTGATTCCTTCTCCATGCTCCGCTGACAATGGAATGGCACCTCCCATACCCAACTGATAGCAATCATTGAGTTCATTCTCCCAGCGATCCGGGTCTCCCTCCAGTTTGTTGGCTACCAGATGAATTGGCGCCTTGGGGTTTTCTCTGCGTAACCACCGAGCAAAGTGCGTGTCCACCGGCGTGATACCTTGGCGTCCGTCCACCAGGAAGAACACGAGGTCCGCTTCATGTACAGCGAGTCTCGTCTGTTCCAACATTCCTTCCTCCAGCGTCCCAGACGGCGCGTCCTCGAGTCCTCCAGTGTCGACCACATCCAGTTCCAGTCCGGCGACGGTCGCGCGTGAATAGCGGCGGTCGCGTGTCGTCCCAGGAACGTTGTGTACGATGGCAGAGCGCGTCTTGGTCAGTCGATTGAAGAGCGTGCTCTTACCCACGTTGGTGCGTCCCACAAGCGCGATGCGCATGCGCGGGTGGTCCTCCAGGAAGTGGCGAGAGTCATCGACGGACGAGAAGCAGCGAGTTGGCCGCAGCAAGCCGCTGGAGGCGCGCGTCGAGCGCAACAGATTCCGTAGCATGTCAAAAGTGTGGCCAGAATGAGCCGACCAATTGTTTGGTCTATTTGTGTGGACTTTTATATTTGGTCTAATCAAACCACTCGACTTTTTTTGAAAATTGGTCTAACTGTCTCGAATCTTATTTGGTCGGACCAAAGCGAACTGGAGAAATATAGGGAGTGGAAACATGGGCCGCCCATTGCTGCCGATATGGAAGGAGTTCGTGACTACGGTGCCTGCGGACGCGGACAAGCGCAGCCCGGACGTGGCGTGTCTGCATTGCCGCGAGGTGGTGTACAACGCGCGTCCAGTGACCCTGTTGCGCCACGCCATGAAGTGCACGAAGATCCCGACGGAGATTCGTCTGCAACTGCGGTGCGACCCTCCACCGCCGCCCACGTTGTCACGCCAGGAGTTGGAGACGGCGATAGCTGAGCACCAGCACCTGAGCCAAAATAGATATAAAGACGAGGAGGAAGTGGAGGCGGAAGTGTCGATGGAGCGTCGTCCTGTGCTGGGCAAGCGGCCGCTAGCTGCGACCACCATCGATCCAGACAATATGGAGCGTGTGCTGACGTCCATCCGAGATGTGATGACCAAGACGCTCGAGTGCAAGCAGCAAGAGCTGCAACTTCGACGAGAGGAACTCGAGTTCCAAAAGGAGGCGCTGGCCACCAAGTTAAAAGACAAACGTCAGGCGAGAGAGGAAGAGAGGAGGGACAGAAAGGAGCAACGAGAGGCGGACCGACAAGAGAGAATTGAGTTGGCGCGCATTGAAAATGAGAAGAATCTGGCTTTTTTGAAGGCGGTGATGGAGTCGTCGGCACAGCAGCGACGGTGAGCAGATACTGGTCTTTGGCTTTCAAACAGATATGCTGCATCAACAGAGTTGCTGTGATTGGGGTATGTTGATTTTTACAGTTTTGTACATGGAGGCTGCAAGGAGCAAGGTTCGATGTTTCTTAGCGCTCGTACTTCGTCCACAGGTGAGCAAAGTGCTCGTCAAAACGACCTAAAACGATATGGTGGGTTATTCTTCAGAGTATGAGCACGAGAGCAACAACATCGACGTACTGACGATGGGTCCATCCTTGTGGATAACGAGATTTTCTGCATTACCCACTACAGCTTGGCGGCTCCAGTTGAAAGAACCTGCAATTTACACAATGCAATCTGTAAGTACCAGCGCCATCGAGCAGGCATTTGGACGTACCGTTCAGCAAAATCTTCTTGTCAATGACACAGAACTGACATCATCACATCCATCAGCAAAATAGTACATCAACATCAAGACAACAACGCACCTTGTGGTGCATGTAGGTGCGAGCGTTGTCGTCACGCACGGGAATCCCCTGTTTCCAAAGCACTTCTTCGTAAGTCGGGCATGTGATGACGGCTCCCTCTGTCTAACAACGTACAGCGTCGATGAACTTTTGAATGTCGGAGCCTTTTCCCTTAGCTTGGCCATCATCCGTGATGACGCGGACCTTGACCCCGCGAGTATGGGCGTCCAACACAGCATCTGCAATCTACAAAACAACACAGCAATCTATAAGCCTTTCATGCACGAAGCTGTACAAGCTTAGCGCTCGTACTTCGTCACAGGTGATGGTGAAGACACAGATGTCCATGGTTTTGTTGGCACCCTTAAGGAATCCGAGCATAGTCATGAGCGAGCTGCCCTGGTCGTGGATGGACTTGCAGTTCTTGCGCGTGCAGCCCTTGTCTGAGTGGAAGTTCTTGCACGGCATGGCGGGGTCCGGGAAGAACAACACGTCCACGAATGAGTCGCCCGTAGTGTTGGTGGCGGTCGTATCCACTCCAAGACAATTGCCCATGGCTGTGTGGCTGCGCGGCAAATAAGAAACTGGCCTGCTGGTGCGTCGGCAGCCATCACTGGCCAATCAGCGCGCTGCGCCTATTACCTCCGCGATATGCAGCAAGCCGTGCTGCAAGAAGGTTGCCATTCCTCAGGAATAAGATCAGCACCTTGCACGAACTTGCACGGCCTCAACTAACGCTTTGAAGGACATTCAGGAGGTCAACCAGCAGCAACAGCGTTAACAATTCCTTGTTTTCAACGTAATTGCTGCTACAGCAGTCTACATACGCTAGATATGTGGAGATAATAAACGCCACTATGAACAAAGTTACTGCTTCGAAGTCTATGTATCATACATTGTATGCACATGCAGGCACCGGAATCGAGTTGAAGTTGGCGGTCTCCTCATTGGTCGAATTCCGATCTCCAATCTGTCCAATCGTAGCGCATGACCACTAAGCGTTACCATTGTATCATTTGCCAAGATGCGTGAGCCTCTCCACCGCGATGGCGTCCTATCGGCCGTCGCTATGCTCGTGTCCGGCACCTTTAGCACTGTGATCATGAAGACTGAGTACGCTGTGCGCTCACATGGCACAGCCACATGCCTGGACCCGCAGACGGGCGAGCAGACGACGTTGTGTCCCTTCGACAAGCCCTGGTTCGGCGTCCTGCAGATGAAAGTGGCCATGACGCTGTGTCTCGCCTTCCTGTACGTACGCAAGTGCTCGCAGCATCGCCAGTATCTGGAGACACCAGTGCTGAGGATGCACAAGGGCGGACGACGCTACGTGGCTACTGCACCCTCCGAGGAGGAGATGGCGGCCATCAAACGCAAGTACGCAAGCCATGCAGAGGCGGAGAACAAGGTGGAAGCGCTCAAGCAAAAGTACCGACCACATCGCAATGGAGATGTCAATGAACAGTCTCCACTATTGGGCCAAGACTTTTGGGAGGAGAGGAAGATCAACAGGGACGAGTGTCTCTACGCACTATGGCGGCAATCGCGCTGCCGTCCATGCTGGACTTGCTGCAGACTGTGTTGTCCAATGTGGGACTACTGTGGATCTCGTCGTCGGTGTATCAGATGGCGAGAGGCTCCATTATCATCTTCAGCGCCTTCTTCTCGGTCAGGCTCATGAGCAAGAAGCTGTACGGATATCATTACGCGAGTATCTGGATCGTCATGCTCGCTGTTGCACTTGTGGGATATGCCGGTGTGGAACACCATCCGAATGCCACACTAGCAGATGATGCAGACTCCTTCAACGCAGTATTGGGGCTGTTTTTCATCATTGCGTCCCAGATTCTCTGTGCACTGCAGATTGTTGTCGAGGAGCACATGATGCTGGCACTGAATGTAAGCCCGATGTTGTTGGTGGGATTCGAGGGGCTGTGGGGACTAGTGTTCTACATCATACTGGTGCCGATCCTTACGCTCACGCCTGCAACAGGCTCAGCGTTCGCTCGAACATGGCATGAAGACTTTGTCGACTCGTTTGTGCAGGTGAAGAACTCGCCAACGCTCATCGTACTCATTCTGGCCTACATCGTGGCTGTCGGCACGCTTAACGTGACTGGGAACTACGTCACCAAGCACCTGTCGGCAGTCATGCGCAGCATAACAGAGGTTTGTACGCTGCTTGTTTGGCTGGTGTTCATTGGAATGGGTTCTCTCGTCTCGTCTTCAATCTCAACTAACGTCGCTTCTGTCTGTAGACGCTGCGCACGCTCGGTGTCTGGATGCTCAGTCTTTTCCTTTACTACGTCGTGCAGTGGCAAGCTTGGAATCACCCGGCGAACAGTGGACAACGTATAGCTGGTGCGTTGGAGTGCTGCATGAGCTTCCTAGTCTTTCCGTTCTAACCAAAGTGTGTCTACTCTTTTGCTTGACAGGCTGGAGCTGCTCGGTTTCTTGCTGATGGTTTATGGCACATTAGCGGTAAGTCGCGAATCGTTGAGCTCACTGTATCTTGATGAGTCCTCCAGGCCTGGACAAATGTAGACGAATGTCTAATACCGTTACTTGTCGTGCGTGATCCCTCAGTACAAGCAGCTGATTCATATCCCAGTACCGAAGCTGTACGCAGCCGAGCAGCGCGAGTTGCGTCGTGGCCGCACCGAGGTTGGCAAGTCGCCCTTCATGGGCAACATGCACAAGTAGAACTGCAATGCAAACAGTACCTGCTGGGTTTTCACGATGACTGCCACTTGATCAGCACCTTGTCTCACAAGTCGCTTTTAGGCGGACAATGTGGCGAGATCAGGCACACATCATACAGTCGCCAGAACTGCACCTTTACCCAGGGACCGGCGTGTGCGCTGCTTAATAGCTGGGTACGCTGCGAGCAGGTATGAGCGGCGCGACTGCGGTCAAGCGAGGACTTGCGCCGGGCCGGTCAGATCACGAGAGCAGATGCAGATACCTCGTCGCCTCGGTCCTTATTCCGGCTGCATCATGCCACATTGGCGAGTCAAGCAGCACCGATTTACGACCTTTTCTGCACTGATGGCGAAGCGCGCAAAGATGGGGGTAAATCGCTGTCGTGCGGGAACCCCTTCACTTCCGATAGGTATGCCAAGTGCGACTCTGCAGAGAAATCAGTTGTTAGAGGATTATTGCAAGGCAGATGAGATTGGCCGATAGCGATATTGGAAGGTTATACCTTGATGAAGGTTTGGGAGGGCCTATTATTAGAGGATAGCGTTAGGATGGTCCCACTCTATGGGCAGTGTGAACTAATTGAGTGATAAACTCATGTAGCAACGTGAGGTTTGATAGTCCTCAAACAAGAAAGTACGTTGTCGAGTTCGTTTCGCCGGTACGGACTCCACAACGCCCCTTACTTTCCTTATTTAATGGATAGTGCTGCTACATGCCTGAAATCATACGGGCACAATGATCGCGCTTTGCTCGCACGCTTTTGGGCTCTTTTTTGCCATAATAGGGTAAGACGTTGATCTCAACAATGAGTCAATCGTTGCCGCTGCGATGAACTTCATGAACTTCATGACCTGTGGATAGGATTCCGATCACTCTATATTGCTCTCTGTTCGATACAAGTGTTTTCGGAGGTAGCGTTACTGTGAGCCAAAGCTCTGTCACACAAGCATATTGGTCTGAGCACGTCGGGGTAACACATGTGTGTCGGTAACAAAGCACCCAATTCCGCATTCAACCAGTCGAAAGGAGTTGAGTTTTTGAGTGTCGTCGTCGCACATAAAACCGCCGAGTGTCCCTCTTTCTCGGCCTCGCGCCTCACGCCCGAGCCCGCTCTCGTTCTGGCTCCCCCTCTGCCACTTACCGAAGAAAGCTCAGTCACTCGCTGCGAGGCCTCCGCCCTCTTCCTGCCTCATACACAGACCGCCACGACATGAGCAACGGCGTGGGCTTCACCGTGTTCCAAGTGCCGGGCGCCAAGACGACCAAGCGCCCCACGGCCGCGCGGCTGGGCGGCGGACCCGTTCTCTCGAGCGTCGGCAGTTCTCACACTTTGGGGGAGCCTTACGCCTCTGGCAGCGCGTCCATGTCCAGCACCAGCTCGCAGCCACGTGGCCAGCGCAACAGCGGCACGACGTTCGCGGCCTTTCAGCCTCCAGGCGGCCTCCAGCCCGTCTCGCAGACCTCCGGCATCACGACGTCATTGGGAGCGCCGTACGCCGGCACAAGTGGCAGCATGGGCAGCCACAGCTCCACCGGCAGCAACTCTGGACTGGCCGTGCCTATGGGCGTCGGTATTGGCTTTAAATCTAGACAGGGAGACGACGATCAGCCACGTGGAGGCGCCAGTTGGATGAGAACGGGTCGCGTCATCCGCGTGAAGGACTCGGGCGACAGCTTCCGCTTCCCATTGGACACGGAGCATCTGCCGACGTGCAACGTGTCGACGGAGCAGTTTGAAGCGCTCAAGACGAAGCTCCAGAACATTGCAGAGACGCACGTTAATTCAGCGGCCACGTGGCTCGATAATCCGAGTTTAAGTCCGCAGTACCGGAACCAGAGCTGGAAACCTCATTTGGAGAAGAAAAACTGCGTCATTTACCGCCAAAAAGAGGCGGCAGATGCGAGCAATTTACAGAGAAAGTCTTTGCTTCGTGCGAAGTTGGACACGTCGCTGGAAGAGCTCGAATATGCAGTGAATTGCGCTACGACGGAAGATCAACGTGCCTACATGTCCCACTGCTACCAGGAGAGTTTCCTCGACTCGGCCGTGCTGCAGGTCTATGAGAAGGCGACGAACGACGACCCGTTCCAGTTTTTGGGTATTAAGTGGCTCGCTTTCCAGAGTTCCGTGGACTCAGTCTTCAGCTGCCGCGATATGCTCGTTGTCGAGTACTCGAAGACAGTGGATGATTCCAAGGGACAGAAAGTGCTGGTGAAGGTTCAGCAGAGTGTCAATATGGCCGATTGCAACGGCAACGAACGCAACTTCGGATTCTCGCGAACTACAGGCACTTGGGTGTGGTTATACCGCAGCATGGGACCATCCAGTGGAAAAGTGGATGTATCAGTCGTTTCCGAGGATCGTTTTGATGGTAACCGTAACACACCGAGCTGGTTCGCGAATCGCGTGTTGTCGACGCTGTATTCGGTGACGATTAACCACGCAACGGCTGCTGACGCTAAGTTCCTCGTGCGTAGCCGTATGATAACAGACAAGGCGTGGGTGCCCAACAATGAGCGCCCCGCATG
This sequence comes from Phytophthora palmivora, assembly GCA_008079305.1. Taxonomy (NCBI): domain Eukaryota; phylum Oomycota; class Peronosporomycetes; order Peronosporales; family Peronosporaceae; genus Phytophthora; species Phytophthora palmivora. The sequence continues at coordinate 17,906 of VOQZ01000164.1, read as the reverse complement.
CTCTGTATGCTTCAAAAGTTTCAATTTGCTGCGTTCGCGTCACCACTGTCGCGTGTGTGCTGAAATTATGTGCGGAGCTTGCACCATTGAACTCGGGGTTCAAGCTAGCAAACTTCCGTCTGGTATGCTCCCGGAGACGGGTAACAGCTTCATCGTCAGCGTAGAAAAATTCTGCCTCAAGTGTATAAACAAGGCTCGTCAGGAGCGCCGTAGCGCGCTTGCTGCAAAGAGTGCAGGGATCGACCTTGCCTCGGATGAGGCTTACGAAGACAATGTGCCTTCCTCGTATGCATCTCGTGCCAGTGAGGTGTTCTACGGCCAGGTACCACCCGCTCGTGGCTCGATGTCAGATCACTCGGGCGACAGGGAACTCAACCCACAACAGAATCACTCGTTTGCGTCTTCATCTTCGTCTACGAGTTCACTAGGAGGAGCCAGCGGCACAAGTGGAGATAAGTCAGGCATCTCCTATGCTGGATGGTCTACGAAAGTTCTTTCGGCTATCAACCGGGAGAAACCAGCGGATGGCGCGAAGGAGCAGTCGCTTGTAACTCTTACGTCTGGTGGTAGTAGCAGGAATTTGGATGTTGGTATGCCGCGCACTGCGCGGCAAGCTTCAGGCGACCGACGACGGCACAACTCGGACGCCTCGGGTGGCTCTACCAGCATCAGCTCGCAGAGCGATCGTGGCAGTAACTCCGTGGCAGACATTAAGAGCCGCAAGGAGCCCATTGCAGGTGACGCTGTTGTGTTGCTAGAGGAACCCGATGAGGTGCAGAACATTACACCGCTGCCGACGTCGTTCACTAAAATGGAGGAGCAGATTGCGGCGCAACAGGCATTATTGCGTTCGATGTTTATTGAAGGCAAGAAGATCATGGAACAACAGCAAGCATACGGCGGACAGGTACATCCTGCACAGCAGCAGCGTTACCTTAACCAGATGCAGCCGCCGGAGAGCGTGGAGGACAAGGGTACACTCGCACTACCACCATCATCGGCCTCTATCGAGTACATTGATTGAGTGTCACGGTCCTCATCCATCCCAAGTCGGTTGTCGTGTCATTGATTGACTTCTGTTGCTCAGATTTCTGCATTTTGCATCGCTACGACCCCGTTTGCGTAACCAGTCCAAAGTGCCCCGTGTAATAAACTCATTCGTCTCCTAGAGTTGTTTATCAGCGTGTTATGTTTGCAGATACAGTTACATGTATTGTAGTATTGAAGTAAAATTCTGTCCTGGTTTCATTTTCTAGCATGCGATGCATCCACAGAACAGCTTCTGCTTTGGGGAACCTGCAGAGCTAGCTCCTGTCCTATTACCAGATGTCTCGCCACATAGTCCAGCATGCAGACTCGCAAGTGTGGTCGTCTCGCCGTACAGTAGTTCTTCCTCCACATGCACCTGATACTTCTGCGCAATTACGCCTTGGAGCTGTGTCAGTGCCATAGAGTCGAGGCCCAACTCCTGTAGCGGCGTGTTGTCGTTAATTTGCGCAGTCTCCACACCAAGAGCGTGGGCAAGTTCGTTGACTAAGAAATCATGGACTTGGTCGGGTGGTACTCCTGTGATCACCGTCGGTAAGTTGGACTTGGCAGCACCATTGTCGGTGGGGGCAATACGGGGACCATTGACATTTCGATCCATTGTCTCGCCTGCTACAGCTTCATCGCCTCCGTCATCCTCCACCAGGATTTCAGCAATCATGTCTTCATTGCGATAGAGCTCCTCAAGTTTCTTTTCATCAAGTGCCTTCTTACACCGTGATCGCGAGATTTTGCCACTTGTCGTCTTCGGGATTGAGCGTGGTGCCAACAGCACAACCAGGGTCACCTTGACACCGTGCTCGCGTGCGATCGCACTGCGAATATTTCCACACAAACTCGCTTTGCTGGTCATTGCAGGATCACGAAGCTCCGCTACCACGGCCAGTTTCTCCTCTTCATCGTTGTCGCCAGCATACGAGAATGCTGCGCAGCATCCTGGTCGAAGTTCTTCATGAGATTCCGCTGTCGCCTCCAGATCCTGAGGGTAATGGTTCCGTCCTCGAATAATTACCAGATCCTTCATGCGACCACAGATAAAGAGTTCTTTGTTGTGAATTACACCCAAATCACCCGTCTTCAAAAATGTCTTGTTCTCAGTGTCGCCAACCACCTTAGCCTGAAAAGCTTCTATCGAGAACTCACGCATCTCGTCGCCGTAGTAACCTTGAGCCTTGGATGCACTCGAGATCCAAACCTCACCGGTTTCACCTTCAGTTTTTTCTTCTCCTGTTTCTGCGTCAACAATGCGAACATCAATGCCATAGTCTTTACGTGACGGCACACCACACCCAATCATCTCCTTCGCCAACCCAGCAGAATTGGTTTTCTCAACCACTCGGAAAACACGATTGCTCTCCAAAGCCTGCTTATCAACCCATAACCGTTGTTGCCCACCACCGCAGACGTACACAGTGTGCTCTGCTAAACCATACGTGGGTTTTACAACGCCCTCAGCCAGGCCGAAAGGTGAGAAGGCACGGTAAAAGTTGTCTATAGCCTCACCTTGAATAGGCTCAGCACCATTGATCATATGGCGCACACTAGAGAGATCAACATGTTCCCCACTAGCCAGCCCAGCGGTGAGTCGGTCAGATTTCCTAGCGAGAAGCGAGTATGCGAAATTGGGAGCCTGCAAATGTGTAGCACGGTACTTGGAAACCAGACGCAGCCACAGGCACGGATCGCGAATAAAGCTGAAAGGAGACAGATAGATGCCTGTTCCGCCGTTGAATATTGTACCCAGATAAGCACCGATAAGCCCCATATCGTGATATTGCGGTAGCCACGACACCACAACGGTGTCACGTCCTGCATGGAGTGCGGAGCTGATAGTGCGTAGGTTGTGATTCAAATTGCCATGTGAAAGCACCACTCCCTTGGGAGCAGACGTTGATCCCGACGTATACTGCAGGAACGCCGTGTCATTAGCAGAAGGCGACTGTCTAAGCCAGTGCTTGGTTGGGTCGATCCCCTTGGCGTCCACCAAGTCGTCCGTAACGATCCAGGTCAAATGCTCCGGCCATTGTGCTGCACCAGAGAATGTAAACTTCTCCTTGATCGCCGATATCTTCTTAACATTGTAGTACATCAAACATGTCAGTGCTGTCTTGGCCTGGCAGTTCTGTGTCACCGTCACGAACATGCTGATGTCCTTCTTCATCTTGCGTGGGTCCGGCGGGTACACAGGCACCGCCACAACTCCAGCCTTCAGACACGCCAAGAAGGCTACTATGAAGTCCAGTCCCGGAGGATACACCAGCAGCACACGATCACCCTCTTTCAGCCCCAATCTAGCAACCAACAAGCACAGCAGGTGAGCATGTCATCACTTGACAACAAAACAGCAGCTTCCAACTCGAACCCTTTGCTGTGCTGCTTCGAAGAGGCAATGAGAAGTCCCGCGAGGTTTTGTACGCGCTTGTTGAGCTCCTAAGACGATGAAAACGATAAAATATCAGCCGGAAATGTTGCAGTCTACAGTAAGTCGTTACTCGACTTGTACGGCGCTTAAGAGAGAAAATAAAGACGCATACCGCGCAAGTGATTGAAGCTGTCACGACACCCTTGTCGTCTGCGAATGACAACATCGTCTACAACGAGAAACAAGGCCAGAAATACGTTAGACCCAATGGAAAATGACAGAAATGTTTATCGATGATTTCTGAAGCTTCCGAGCAGCGTTGAACCACCGAACTTCACGAGGAAATAGCGCTTTGTCTTCGCTATTAGACGAGCTACCAATCTTCAACAACGGACCTTGGATGGCGTCTCGGCAGCCCATTTCTCCATGCGCTCAAGCAGCTCCGACGACATTGTTGCGTCCTTGTGGGTGCTAAAAATTCAGTAGTGTAAAACTGACTCTCATAGCTGATTGGTTCTATCGAACTTTACAGATCCGTTGATATTCGATATCGGACTCTACAGGTAAATCCGCTTCAACGTTATCAACCAATCAGCGTTACCAGAAACCTCTGCATCCCTTCGTGCGCACAACTCGAACGATTCTCGTCATGCGAACCGATCCCGTCGTCTCCCAGCGGCTACAGCAAGCTTCCAAGCAGCTCCAAGCCGCGATTCGCAGCGCCAGGAAGAGAAGGCAAGCAACAGATGGAGTGGGCGAGAAAGCGTGGCAATTGGCGCCTGCAGTGATGCTCGCACCAGAGCTCGAAGTGGCCGATACAGTCGATTTTGGGATGAGCAGCAGAGCTCAGAGGAACTGGCGTCGGCTAGCACGTCGCTAGCTTCATTGTCGCAGACACGTAAGGAGTGAAGCTGAGGTGGAGAGGGGTGTAGTGACTGATGTGGTTTCGTGTGACTGCAGCAACGAAAGGAGCGGCCGAAGGAAGAACTGTTGAGCTGGTTTACAAGGATTCAGATCAAGGAAAATCGGTAGAGAGTGACACGCGCAAAGCTCTGGAGTGGATGCAGCGAGATGTGGAGAGGCAGGCTCGAGAGAACCGAACTGTCCGAGAGACCCTTGCGCGTGCGATTCACGATATCACGGACGTCATTGCTGACTTCGTAGCACCCGATGCAGCTAATGTATTGGTGCAAACAGCTGTGGCAGCAACGGGGATGTTACCAGAGAGGGATAACAACGTAGCTATGCTGCATCTAGCTCCAGACAAAGTAGACGAACTTGTGAACCAGTGGGACGATGCTCTGGTTTCTTGGAAAGAACAGAGCATTGTGGAGAAGCAGGAACTTGTGGAGGGGTTTGCTCAGTTCGAAGAGGAGTGTCTTGCGCGTATGAAAGCTGGAGAGGCTTCACATCGATTGAAGCAAGAACGACTGGCACTTGAATCAAACGAACAACAGAGTGAGTCGGTAAACTGTAAAACGTCAACTTCGAAGTACTGCGATTAACTTTTACTTGGTTCGTTTGTTGTCTAGTGATCTGTGAAGATGTCATGAGTAGACTCACACGGAGGCTCGAAGACGCTCAGAGTATGATCGAATCTTTGCAAACGCAGGTAGCAGAGTTGTCGTCGACGTTAATTACAGTTTGTTCAGCGAATGCACATCCCCTGAGTTGTGAAGCAGCCACCATGACCAACGACAAAGATTCCGAGAATGATAATCTTCAGCGTCAAGTTTTGGATTTTGCTGCTCGAGCAAAGTCATCAGAGCTTCACGCTTTACAATATAAAATAGCCCTATCGGAACAAGTACAGCGTACGAACGAAATGGAAAATCGATTGCACATGCTGCTAGAGGAATATGAAGGACGACAACATCAACAACAACATCCTCATTTGATATCGATCGAAGCTATGCAACTGTATCAGCAAAAGCTAGAACTGCTCGAGGGCCGTATGCAAGACGTCATGGAACAAGTAGCTTGCGATCACGAGCAGTTTGAGTATGAACAAGCAAAATGGGCACTGGAAAAACGACATCACCGCGAGAAATACGATGAGGTACTGGATGCCAGTGTGAAGGTGCTCAAGGTACTGATTATTCGCGAGAAGTTGATGAAGAAAAATGAGCGCGCACAGACGCGAGCTAGCCAAGAGTATCAGGAGAAGCAACTTGAACTTGCGTGTCAGGCTGCGACGCTGCAGGGAATATCAACTGAGCTGATGCAACAAAGCGCTATGGTGTTGTTGGTACTGCAACAGCTTGCTGTATTAAAGTCAAATGCCAGTCAGCATAGCACCTCCAGCACCTGGACCTTACCAGCCAAACCCGTTCAGATGAAAAACATGATCAAGCGTCTCAAGAAGATTGAAGCAGCATTAGGTCGGCATCAACGGACATCACCCACACCGGTAAAAGCTTCCGTTCTCACCACGAAAGTCTGTCCATTTCCAACCTGATAAACAAGTTTCACACATGCAATGTACTTACTTGTCAGCACCAGCGCTCATTCATGCATTCCTGTGGAGATGTGGGTACCAGTCATGAAGTAACGGAGACTAATGCGTGAAAACGTGGAAAGTGATAGGAAAAAGCCTGGTGTGTGCGATGTAGATAGCATTGACTTCCAGGTAACGAACGATGCACCCAGCTCAATTGCTCAACCTGCTTGTGGTGATGCTTCCCGCTCTTGCCAACGACGCCTGTAATACGAAGGCTTGCACTCTTATCTGCCCGTCAGGAGAAAAGCTGCAGAGTGTAACTTGCATCCGCGCTCCATGCCACTCAATTCAAGCAACGCGACCACAAGTAAGAGCAACCAAGTAAGTCAGCGCGACCACAAGTGAGAGCGATCAAGCAAGTTGTGTTTCCGTGTTGAAGTTGTTACCACTTCCGCCGATAAGGGAAAATGGATGAACCATTTGATTTATCAACGGTAGAGGATGCAGTCTACTGACAGGCGAAACTTCGTTGCTGGACCGTTTTGCTGTCCGGACGTGACCAACAGGTGCAGCCTCAGCTGGTGCTTTCTGCCTTGGTCATTATTCAATCTTCCTCCAGGAAGGCAAACCTCCACCGCCTTCACAACCTTGTACCAAGTGAAAATGCGAATTGTCGGGAGCCTGGTCGTGCTGCTTGTGGCTCTTGTTGCCACCAATATCTATGCCACTCAGGAAACCTCGGCTTGCGACCCGCCGTGCGAGCAAGATGAGGTCTGCCAGCTGCAACAAGTCCAATGCATCACTCAGCCGTGTGACCCGGTCCCCACGTGCGTTCCGATCGAGGCATCATGCACCAAGAAGTGCTCCAAGTACGAGACGTGCCAGATCGACGCCGACGGGTCGCAGTACTGCTACAACCCGTGCGCGGCGGTGCTCTGCCTTGAGGGTACCACATGCCATGTTGAGCAAGTCCAGTGCATTCAAGCCCCATGCCCACCCATTGTAACCTGCAAGCCCATTAAGAAGCCCTGCACCAAGCGAGTTCTCAGGGAGAGCAACTAGTAACTTTACTAGCGGTAAGTCGGATCAAACACTCAGTAGCCGTGTCTGCTCATTGCACAAAGCATGAATGTATAGTGCAATTGCCCCGGGTTGCTTGAAATACGTATTAATACTACTCCATGCGTGAGGAAATGACTAGCTTTTATCGATCTCTGCCAGCATTGCACAGTGCAGGTCAGCACGATTAGTATGGATAATGTTTATGACCTCGCTGTCGCGGCTTTGCAGGTACTTGTCGTCACATTGCACCATTGCAGATTCCTTTACATTACCTAGGTGAGGATTCTTTCTTGAAGGACAAGGCAATGAGAACGTAAATGACTCTCACCGTCTGTTATATTACTTTTTGTTGTAGTCTGTCTACATATAAGCGAAGCACGATTGCAGGAGTTCCACGACCATGGTACAGAGTTGTTACTACTGGGCTCAGTGGACACGAGCGACTTGGAGAGAGACGCGCTACCATACCACCGTCCCATAATCAATGAGCATACCATGACAAACGCTTGTAGCGAACATCAAGAACCTCCTGATAAACAGCGCCACACCAAATAAACACCGTAGTGTACTGTGTAGCGAATGAATAGTGTTGATTCGAACTCAATACGCGACTTCACGGCGCTTCAGAACGCCGTATGCAAACTCCGCGACTTCAAAGCTTGACTGGACGTGGTGGAGAATTCACAACAGTACCACCGCATATGTGGATGCTGTACTGACGCGGAATTCGATCGTCGCGTGCAGATTAAAGGGACTCCTTTTAAGGGGGACTCACAGTTGAAGTGTTCACGCACGCTTCTCCGTTCCCATCCGATGCAAGACGTGGACACCTATTCATCATGAATACGGTGTTCATTTGACCAGAGAAGCCTGTAATAGGGTTCCTCCGGTCTGTATAATAATAGTGAATGCATTGATCGCTTTCCTGACCAGTGTATCCTTTACAAAGCCTCTTCAAGCGAGGCGTTCGTCGCTTTGCTAGCTCAAAACACCAAGTTGCTGTACACCGACGGACAGCAAATCCGATACATCTTACCAGCTGGTCTTGGTGGTCCGCTGCACCAAAGCAGCTCGGCGAGCTGCTACTCTGTGCCATACGTCTGGCTCTGGCGAGCTCTCACGCACTCAGATGGAGATTGGCAGCGGCGGAAGACACGGCGAGGCGAGGCATTGGCGAATGACCTCGAAGCTTTGGGGTCGCAAATCTCCGGACAATGGCGAATTGACAAACCCAGCCTGCCTGTCGGAAATGTCCCGAGCCCAACCTTTTCCTGGAGGTGACAACGTGAGCGCTCGATCGCTTGGATGGTCATTTTACAATCTGCTTACAGCGTCGCACCTCCACAGCTCTTGTTCACAGCACCATGGTTTTATCTTCGACGATTCTCGGCGTGGTTGCGCTCGCGTCTGCCTACGTTGCGGCCCCTGCTGCCGCTGCGGATGAACCGCTTCCGTGGGACGGTCGCTTGCAGGACTTGACCGTCGACACGCTTGAGGACAAGTACTTGACCCACATCTTCACCATGCGCAACAACTCCGACAGTAAGGTGTCGGACTACGTGACCATCACGAAGGACGGCCGCTCGCCCGCGTACAACGGCGACACAGGCGTGGTTGATATTGCAGTCGATGCTAAGGCCATTTTCAAGGCTCAGATGAACTTCCGTCGCTCGGAACTCGTGCAGAACGTCGCTGCCAACACCAAGGGCACCACCTTCTTCCGTGCGAGTGTCATGAAGGAGGAGGCCTTCCTGAACCCGTACGCCTGGCAGATGATCTTCCCAGAGTCGCACATCTTCGAGATCCGTGTGGACGCCACGGCCAGCCCCCCCAAGATCATCTACCTCAACAACGGCACCTGGGACGCCAAGTGGGAGACCGAGTTCGTGCCTGGCACGTGGTACAACTTCGGCATCGGTGTGTCAGCCGCTTCATCAGGCAACGGTTCCGTGCTTGAGTTCTACACAAGCGAGGGCGACAAGGACCTCGCTCTTGAGGCCACGCACGACGTTGTGACCGAGTTCCCATCCAACTACGAGTTCCACTACGGTCTTTTGACCCTCTCGGACGATGGCAGTGAGCCTAAGATGAACGCCAAGCAGGACATTGTGTCCTACAACGGTGTGTCGGTGGAGGCTGACGTCGTGACGTCTGCTTCGGCTGCTGCCGGTGCTTCCTCCAAGGAGGTTGGCGCCGAGTCCTCGTCCTTGGGAACGTCTGAGACCACCGAGGCCCCGACCACCCAGAACGAGACTCCTTCTACCCAGAACGAGATTCCTGCTACTAAGACTGGCATTGTCAAGAGCTCGGCTGAAGGATGCGCTCGCAAGTAAGAACGCGTTTAGTTATGTCTGTCTTCATTTTTCCGAAGTGATGTACAAACCTTTGGTGAAATAAATGTCCACTGGTACAATTGCGTTTTGATGTTTGCTGTTGTTAGATCCGTTTTGCACTTCTTCTATTGGGGTGGTATAGTGCTTAGTGAGCGCCTTCGAACTATGCCTCAATGTCGTCATAAAAGAATGAAATTCATTGATCGCGTGAATTTATGCTTTAACCCCTCTCCATCCTGCTCGTTGGTTGTGGTACTTCGAAGTAGTAAAGGTAGACCTGCTTCTTTGTTAGATAAGACGCTAGATTTGGCGAAGGTTTGATTGATGCCATACAGTGTATGAACACGCCGATTCACGCAATCTAAGTGCACGTAGCAGAAAGAATGCTGCGTGTACTGCCTGGTAGGTCAATAATAAGCATTCGCCTCACACGAACGCCGTGCACTTGACAATTTGCTTTCAGTTGTGCAAACTCCCATTCACTTCTCAGCTCCTTCACCGGCAATGCGCTTGACTTCCGCAATTATCTGTTTGTCGGGCTTGGCGGCATTCTCATCAGTCCGTGCTGACAAGACTCTTCCTTGGGACGGACGGGGACAAGACCTAGTGGTTGACACGCTAGCCAACAAGTACCTCCCAGACATTTTGGGCGGACGTGAAAATCCTAACATCTACGTCAACGTCGCTCACAATGGCCGGTCACCGGCTTACAACCGTGACACCGGTGTTATTACTCTCGGTGTGGATGCCAAGGCCACCTACCAGGGCGTTGTCAATACCCGCCGCTCGGACCTGATGCAGCGTGTTGTTGCTAACACGGAAGGGACCACCTTCTTCCGCACGAGTATCATGAAAGACAAGGCATTCCTCAACCCGTACGCTTGGAAGATTATCTTCCCTAGTTCTCACCTGTTCGAGATCCGTGTGGACGCGACGGCGAATCCCCCGATGATCACATACGTGAACAACGGCACGAGTGATTCCAAGTGGAACGACGAGTTTGTTCCGGGTACCTGGTACAACTTTGGTGTTGGTGTCACTAAGCCGCAGGGGGCGGGACGATGCTCGATTTCTATACAAGTCAAGGTGAGAAGGATTTGGTCCTTGAAGACACGCACGAAATCCCCCTGCTTCGTACGAATACCACATCGGCCTTATGACCCAGACTACCGACGGTAGCGAACCGGCAATGAGCAAAGAGATGGACACTCTGTCGTTCAACGGCGTATCAATTGAGACAAATGTCGTCACGGCTGCATCTGTGGCTGCAACTACCCCAGCTCCATCCTATGCCAGCAACAGTCAAGTCGCTGGCGAGGCACGTACTGGGATCTCGTTTACATTTGATGAGAACAAGTCTGCTTAGTGCAGTATAACAACCACACGGAGAGGACACATGATTGAATAGTTAATCCAATCTAAGTTTTGTGACAGCTACAAGGAACATCCTTTTCCGTATCCGAAAAACACAAAGTTCGCTTGCCTGACCGAAATCTTCATTGGATGAAGTTCGTCCACGCAACTTCACCACCGATGACGCGTGCATTCCATTAACATTATCATTTTGACGGAGTCGTACCAACTGATCACATATTATTATACAAACCTTGCATTTTTGCGGCAGTGAAATCCGTAACCTTGCTCAATGGTGCCATCATTTCTGGCCAAAGTCAAACGGCTCGTTGGACAAGCATGTTGATCACAATCCAATCTAATGAAAGCCGATCGTGTTCCTACTCTCCATCTGTGGCACCAATATCAATCATGGCTGACGTTGTTGGGGGCCGTCAACAACATGGTACATGTACGAAGTACGGATACAGTCGTCATTCCGCCATTTACTCACTGTTGCTAAACACACTCTTAGATGCAGCTCTCCTCCGCGCTTCTTGGTATCACCGCGCTATTGTCGCCGTCGCTTGTGCCTGCTGCTACCCCTGGTTACCTCGGTTTGCCTTGGGACGGACGTGCATACAACTTGACTGTTGACACACTGACGAACAAATACCTGACCCCCATTTTCGTTCAACGCAATGGTGGCAACAACGGCAACCCCGCTGACTACGTCAAAATGCAATACCAAGCCCGTCCTGAGGGCTACAACGACGACGATGGCGCGTTGGCGATTGGTGTAGACGACAAAGCCATTTTCAGCACCATCACCAGCACTCGCCGCTCAGATCTGTTCCAAAACATTGAGGGTAACGCAGGTGGTACTACCTTCTTCCGTGCTAGCCTCAAGAAGGCAGACGCTTTCCTCAACCCCTTGGACTGGAAGTTGGTCTTTTTGGGCTCCGGTGTCTTTGATATCGGCGTTGACGCATCGGTAAAGCCACCCTTGATGTACTACCGCACCAACGGCACTACTGGTGCGAAATGGTCAACTGAGTTTATCCCTGGCACATGGTACAACTTCGGCATTGGGGTGGAGAAGTCGGCTGATGGCGCCAACACGGTGTTGGAATTCTACACGAGTACGGGTCAGGACGAACTCAAATTAAACGTCACTAGCGAGGTGGAAGGCTCGCTGCTTACGTTGGACTCATTCCATATTGGACTCTTAGCGACAACGAATGGTGCTGCCTTGAATGCGAAGCAGGATGTGGTGTCGTTCAATGGAATATCGGCTGAAGCTACTGCAATTGACGCTGGTGCCCCCACACCCGCCCCCTCTGAGGGTGGCACTGCTGTCGGTGAGGCTCGATCATTCACGTTTAACGACCGCAAGTAAGGGCTTGTAGCTCCCGTAATGTGTGGACGCCAATTGATCTGTAAAAAACTACTGTAGTACTACAGTACGTAGTCGCCCAAAACGCTGTAAAGGTCAGTTGCCCATCAAATTTTGGTCAAAGCTAAGGATAACGAAAGGATGCATTAATATCCTTGCTTCTGGTACAGTAGTATTAAGGGGACAGTCCGCTACCTGTAAACAATAGGGACACCAAAACGACAATAGCATTACGTACATCGCAAACTTTTGTTTACCACTGGATAAATGTAATGGAAGGCTTTGTTACCGCACTAACAGAGCTCACTCCTGAAGTGGAGTAGCATACGTGTAGCACAAGGTCTGCACGCCCAAGTTTGGATCAAGTACAATGTCGTAATAATTCTGGTATAAAATGTGAAAGTTGTGATTCACAACTGGGCACTTTGTTAAAACTTTATAGCATAGTACGCACCGTTATCGCTCATATGACATGAGTCGTGTGTGTCTGAATATCGTTCAACATGCTTAGTAATGCGGCAGCACTTGACAATAGGACGTGCTTAAAAATAACCCGGACTGGCGGCATCTACAAAAGTCACTGAGGAGAGAACGAGACCGAAATTGCAGATGAGAATCTAACGACAAAGAGTACGAATGTACAATACAACGGTAGTTTAGGGTAATTCACTTAGACGGCAAGTTACCATTAGCAGGCTTCGAAATAACACAGGGGCAAGTCCAGGGGAAAGGGTATTGAGTTTTTGTTAATAGCTAAGGATCCTTCGCATTACATCGGAGAGCTTTCTGTCGATACGATTCCATGCAACCAGCAGTTTCTTATCGACTCCGGTTTGATTTTGTCCCTTGGCCTTAAAATCGAAATCTTCTCCTGTGGTAGTCGCTTTTGGTATCGTTGCACGCAGTCTTGCACTTTAATACAACTGAAACCCGCTTGATGCAACGCCTTGATCGAGGGGCTGGAGGACACTGGTAGTGAGTACTGTTAGGCAAGAACCCAACCGAACATTGGTCAGTGGTGACAGTGGTTGGATGTGTGAACTGGCGTTATCAACTGGAAGTAGAATGTGTCGCTGTGCATCCCTTTTTCGCAGGTCGAGTTTAAGATAGTGGACAAAGGAACTCACGATAACGTTGCCGTAATGCATATAATGGTGCTAGATTCGATTAATGTTTTTGGATCGACACATACGAGTAGGGTCTGGTAATGAGATTTGATAATGCTGCTGCACGTATTACGTGGACACGGGAATAATTAAGTAGATACTCCCACCATGTCCTTTGTTGCGGGATCACACGAGCACCTTGCTTTGAAGCGTGCTATTAAGAGTTTACAAACTCTAAAGTGACCGCCGTAAGTGAACGGCGGTCACTAGTCCCTGGTCTTATCAGCCAGTCATGCGGAACACGCGTTTTCGTTTCGTCCAATCGATCATTAACCAAGACTAAAAAGTACATACGTACCATAACAACGTTATAATTGTTATAAACTTTAAAAGCAAACTCACTAACTTTTACGAGACATTTCAGCCCGCAGCCTCGGATCTTATCCGCTGCCTATCAGCTACCCTTGTGCGGCGAAGTGGGGGTGAGAACAGGAGCTCGGCTGACTACGTCTCGGTCCAGTACCAAATTCGTTCATTCGGAGACAACGGAGACAGTGTGCAGCTATCTGTTGGTGTGGATGGGAATGCCATCTACAGCACCGATATTGATGGTCGCCGTTTCCGAACATTGAAGGAAGCTTGGATGGAACGACCTTCTTCCGTGTCAGTGTGATGAAATCGGACGCTTTCCTCAACGCGTACAGCTGGAAGATGGTCTTCCTCGGCCCAGAATCGATGGAGACGCTGGGTGATTCCGCCAATGATGTACTAATATGGCACGAGCGGTACATCGGAAGCGAAATGATCAACCGTGTTTGTTCCTGGCACATTGTATAATTTCGGTATCGGTCTGGAAAAATTTGCGGATGGTAACAACATGGTGGTGGAATTCTACACGAGTACGGGTCAGGACGAGGTCGTCTTCAACGTGACCAACGATCTAGCGGGACAGCTACGCATCTTGCGTGACTTCCACATTGGTCTCTTTACACAGTCGTCCGACGGCAGTGCCCCCGCGATGAATGCGAAACAAGACATTGTGTCATTTAGCGGTGTGTCCGCTGAGATGACTGCGATCGACGCTGGAACCCCCCTCGATGGCCGTATCAAGCACCTCCGCGATTGCTGGCGAGGCTCTTTATGGTGAGTCGTTCACTTTTGCGGATCTCAAGTAGGTAACGAGTAGGGGGAACTTGACACATTGGTACATCGACAAAAGTAGCAGGTGATGTAAAATGATCGACCAAGTTCGGCCACACCACTTGGTAAAGACTTCTACCGCTTGTAGCCCTTCAACTGATGAACAATGTGCAAGCACCGTTGTCGGCATGCATCCTATATATTGCGATGGTAGCTTATTCAGAGCATGGATGGCAAACGTCACTTCAGCCACGATTTCGAATGGAGGTAAGGTTAACCCAAGAACCTTGGACCAAAATGCACAGTGCATGAATCCCACGACGCTAGTAAGCACCACTAAACAATTCGAACTGATGAATCGAGTTACGCAGAGTCACGACGCCAACGAGTCCATTCCACCAGCTACAATAGCGCTGATGCTCTCCCTTCATGTATTTTGTAATAAAGCGTCACGACGCCAACGAGTCCATTCCACCAGCTACAATAGCGCTGATGCTCTCCCTTCATGTATTTTGTAATAAAGCGTCACGACTCCCTGAACAAGTGTCTCGGCTCACCTGGTCAGCTCAGCCCTCACATCTCTGATCGTGCGGCGCAGGTTCCTCAGCTTCAGCTGACAGCTTCTCCAGTCGTCGTAACTGTCAAAACATCTTGATCTCACTATGCTCGAGTCCCATCTGGCAAGCAGGAGCCGAGACTTTACCTCAACCTGGACCAGGCCATGCCGATCGCCACACTTATCCTGTAGTCATTGCAGCTTTTACCCGACAGTGCCTCAAGCTCCTCCAGTTCTCTGCAATGACTCGCATCCACTCGATCCTCGCGACCAGCGTAGCGCTCCTGGCGACGCTGCTGCCGCCCGTTGTCGATGCCGCGGACGACCAGCCGCTGCCGTGGGACGGCCGCTTCCAGGACCTGACGGTGGACTCGCTCACGGACAAATACTTGACGCACATCTTGACTAACCGCCAGAATGGCACCGTGGCCCCGGACCAGTGGGTGACCATCACCCAGAAGGGCCGATCACCCGCTTTCAACGACGACACGGGCGTCGCCACGCTGGCCGTGGACTCGGAGGCCATTTTCGGTGGTCAGACCAACTTCCGCCGTTCCGAACTGGTTCAGCAGGTCTCTGGCAACACGGCAGGCACCACGTTCTTCCGTGTGAGTCTCATGAAGGAGGAAGCCTACATCAACAAGTACTCGTGGCAGGTTATCTTCCCAGAGTCACATCTGTTCGAGATCCGCATCGACGCGTCCGTCGACCCGGTACAGCTGGTCTGGTACACGGGCGGCAGCACCGAGACCCGCTGGTCCACCGAGTTCAAGATTGAGACCTGGTACAACTTCGGCATTGCCGTGTCATCTGGGAAGCTGGCGCTCTACTTCAGTGAGGGCGATGAAGCCCTGGCCTTGACAAAGACGGAGACATACAACGGAGACGTCCCGTCGAACTACGAGTTCCACTTTGGCCAGCTCACACTCTCGAACGATGGCAGTGCCGTCGATATGGTGGCGGGCAAGCAGGATGTGCTGTCTTTTAATGGGGTATCGATCGAGAAAAGTGTTCCCAGTGACGCCGGCTCCACTTCCAGCACCACGACCAGCTCAAGCTCAGGAACGAGTACTTCAACGACGACCCCCACGGTCACAACTGCCGCTCCTACTGTGACCGAAGCTCCTGCAACGGAGGCGACGTCCACTGCTAGTGAAGCCGACGAGGCCAGCGAGGCTAGTGATGCCGCTGATCAGACTACAGACGCATCGGAGGCCAGCAGCGAGGCTAGTGATGCCGTTGATCAGACAACAGACGCACCAACAGCTACAACTGCTCCGTCGACATCTACAACTGAGGCGAGCACTGAGACGGATACTTCGACACCTACAACAGATGCGAGTACTGAGACCGATACGTCGGCACCTACCACGGATGCACCGGCGACCAATACTTCTGGCTGCAAGGTTCGTCGCAACTAAATGTGAGCGCTGAACGGGCTCGTGTGTGTAGTTTATGCCGTAATAAACCTGCTTCTCTAGAGTTTGCTCGTTCCGTAGCTGTCACCACCGTGCATACAGTGCCACATCGTTGAGATAAACCACCTCTTGGCCAGGTCCACTGGAGTCGTAGCCCCAAATATCGCCTCGTATCCAAAGATCCGTGGCGCCAACAAGCACAGCTTGAAATTCTGTTGCAGTGAGTGAAGCACCGCTCGGCTCCGAGATCCACCCGAAGTCTTCACGTAGCACCACCGAATAGTACGTCCAACGCGAAGGTGAGGGCAAATCATACGAGCCTAGAGCAATAGAGATATGGGTCACGATGCCGTCACTGCTTGTACTGAAGATGGAAACTTGGCCACGACGAGGACGCGGAGATCCATTGAAGCTTGGTGCAAGGAGGCGAAATTGCAAACGACCGCCGTACGCGTCTTTCAACTTGTTGACAAATTGCACAGGGGCCGAGAACTGCCAAATGTTGGCAAATACTGGGCCGCACGGGAGGCAGCGTCGAGTCGAGGTATCTCGCCATGAACCAGACAGCTACTGAGAATCGAGATGTTTGTCGATGCCAATCGCGGCGTATTCTGGTTGTAGCAATGAATTAGACCGGGTTTTTTTGATCTTGGCCTTGCATGGACAAATCACTCACCACTCGGCCCTGCTGCAGTAAGAAAGAGGAGTCGAAATTCCACCCTAGGATCAACCCGTTACTGGCAAGGCGAAGTGGCCACGCTAGCTCTCCAAGAAGCTCAGAACGCGTCAATACTCGAGACCAAACATGAACATGCTGGATTTGGCCTTTGAATCCACTACCTGCGACCACATTGCAACGTACATCCGATCTGGCTGTTGAACTGCTGGAGGAGCTTTGTACGAGAACCTCTGTCTCGATACTACATGGTCCATCAGATTCTCTGGAAAGCACCAAACTACCAGCTACAAAGAAACCATTTGGCTCGATCGTCTCTCCTTCTCGATAGGGCCCGCCGTCGAATACCAGCATACCGTTGTCGTAAACGCGAACCCGGCCATCCTCCGACTTCCAAGTTACAGCAAGAAAATGCACGCATTATCACTGATGTTCACGAAAGTTGATAGACCATTCGCGTCGCTGTCAGCATTGATAAAAAGCTGCACGTTAGACGGATTGCAGAGTGCTAGTGGCACGGCTGAGGAAGCAACGGACGAAGTTGTGTAAGAATAAAAGCAGACATCAGGGTCTCTATGTGCTGTTTCACCCAAAGCGATACTGTAAAAGCCTAGAATGAACGACAATGTGTTAGGTTTTGTGGTCATTCGTGCGAAGTCTACATAACATTCATACCTCAGTGGGGAACGAGTTGATACCGCCCCAAACTCGCAACATAGTCGTCACCATCGAGGTATAAGTGTTGTAGGTTGAATCCAATCTGTTCGAGGAAGTTAGTCCACCACCAAGCTCACAAGCGTAAGTACATACGCCATTCGGTGCTGCAAGATCACACTTTTGGTTGTACTCGGCTTCACCAAACACGTCATCAACCGCGAAAGCACCATTTACATCGATACGCAATGGACCTACTCCATTGGCAACAACCTTCCAGTCCTGCAGCTTATCTTTCTTGTCATTTGGCTCTTCAGCGCTCAGCGTAAAACTCGATTTGGCAAGCGGAACTCCATCTCCGTAGTCGTAAATACGAACGACAGT
>VOQZ01000163.1:0-25137 GCA_008079305.1 Phytophthora palmivora | reverse complement strand
CTCATTATCCGGGGGAGAAGCATACGCAAAGGAGCTGTCAACACTGTCGCTTTGCGACGTATCGCATCCACCTATTGAGTCAAACTGGAGAACTCTCGGGAACAGTAACCTGTCCAGTTCATGCTTCGCAGCTTCGAAACATCGAGGCAGGAAAATAGCGTTTTCACCTAAATCATCTCGCAGACCGAGACCACGCCAAGACACAGTTTGATCACCACAACATATTCCACGGCCTTGCGATCTACATCAGCAACAAGATACAAGCCACGCGTTGGAGGTCTGATCGCAGGGCAAACTCGCTGTTCACACCCACCAGAATTGGTGTTGGGCACTGCAGGTAAGATAGTAATGGTTTGGCAATACTGGGGCGTACACGTGACACCATGAGAACGGACGCAGCAAGTTGCGAATTGCCTCAGCACACATCGTCAACAGCGAATACTGGCTAGCCACCACCACGATACTGCATTCAAGCACAGCGCTTGCAAGAATTTGGAGTACCATTGCGGTACCAAACTGCTCGAAAAGAATCGTCATCGGGACATCCACCTGCGTCTCCAGCGTACTCAAAGGGAGGCTTAATATGCTGCTGTGTTTCCGATGGGCCAGGCGCCGCATTTCCGGGTGCACATAAGTGTGGGTCCTGGCACTGGTAATAGTGGTTCTTTTCCAGCTGAGGCTGCTTTGGAACAGCAGCGTTAACCGATCGTGTGCAAGAATACTGGATTGCTCCTGGACATTTTCCACATGTTCTTCAACCAGCTTTCTCAGAGAGTTCACCAGTGGCAGATGAGAGAGCAAGCAGAAGCCCTTAGCAACGTAAATTTCCTCGTTGGATGATCCCACGCGCATGGGTTCATATGTCAAGTAGACCGAACCAAACAAGAACCCGTTTCGACCGCTCTGTTGAAACGGGAACAACATATCTGCGGGGCATTTTTCACCTCCTGCCCGTTTGATGAGAATTCGCCCGCTTGGTACGAGGAAAGTTTTAATTCGTCGTGAAATATCCTCAAATGACTCGTCACTGCTGTCCTTCTCCTTGTGTGGGTTTGGAACGGGCATAAGCATCAGGGTGGCTGCTGCATCTTCCCCCTCCTGTTTCTCCACGAACGTCGCAAATGTCATGATTGTATCAATACCGCAGTCATCATCCTTGGGGACAGGGGTATTTGCATTTGGCGGATCGTAGTTTGGCCGGTAGTGTACTTGTAGTCCTTCAGGTAGCTTAGTCAGTCGGATGATACTTTCAAGATTCAGAACCACTTTCGCAAAACCTCGGTCATCACTTTCCTCCGAATCGCTCTGACTTCCTGCTTCACTGTTGCTTGCACTCATATAATCTGAGTTATCAGTAGTAAGTGCTTTACTATCAGCACGCTCTCTTCATTTTCTTGTACAAGCCTGTCCTCGTCACTGTCTGCACCACTTCCCGATGCATCCGTCCATCGGCGCCAGTATGGACTCTAGAGTACTCTGCAGAGGAGAAGGCTCTAGACAATAACTTTGGTGGTGAATCTTCTTTGGACTCGACAAGGTCAAAGTGGATGAGAGAATCTTTCAGCGCAACTTTGTAGAGGTCACTCTTGATAAATCGGTCGAACCACGACGACCGCAACATGGCAAATATCTCTTGCTGTGCCTTATTAAAAAGTGCCTTGGCCACAGGTTGCGGAGGTTGAAGTTTCTCGTCGAGGCGACGACTAGCCACTGCCAGGTACAAGTCGTTTTGGTCGCTAACGTGATGGCCTGCGAGTCATTCTGAGCCTTATCCACCAGCACACGTGCCAATCGCCAGAACAACTCATAATTTGTTTCTTCTAGCACCGGTTTCAGAACATACTCCACATGAAGCCAAAAGTACAGTTCAAAATGTTGTCGACTCTGCATGAGAAAGAGCAAAAGTAGTGTGCAGCTCGTGGCTGCTGTAGTACCCTCTCCATGGGAATTCGTCTCGTTCCATCCTCTGTATCAATGAGCATCTTGAGGTATTCATCACTCTTCAAAAATCTCGGCATCTCTTCTCGTGTCAACCTCATGTACGCCAACTTCTGAATAGGGAAGAAACTGTCGTTCACCTTGTGTGTCTTGTCAATATTGTCTTTCACGAGCTGCTCCAGCTCAGACGTGAGCTCGAGTGTCGTAGATATCTGGAACTCGGACGTATTATCGATATACTTATGCCATATTTTGAGTGCCTGTTCCCGTCTTTTTCCTCGTCCACCGTCTGCAGTTGCTCGATTTCCATCAAGAAGAGCAGTACTTGGTGGTAGTTACTAT
Source organism: Phytophthora palmivora (assembly GCA_008079305.1). Classification (NCBI taxonomy): domain Eukaryota; phylum Oomycota; class Peronosporomycetes; order Peronosporales; family Peronosporaceae; genus Phytophthora; species Phytophthora palmivora. The sequence goes on along the minus strand of VOQZ01000163.1, from coordinate 22,857 downwards.
GTGTAGCATCACTGGGAATTTCTGCATCAACCGAGAGCCATTGCAACAGATACGGCAGCTTTTTGGGGTCCTTGACGATCTCCTTGAGTGTGAACGGCACATGGCCTTGCAGCTTCTCGAAGCTGGTTGAGTCTAGTCCCACCAGCTGCCGTTGCTTGTCCAGTGGTGTCTTCCCTCCCGTTGCTTTCTTCCATTGTAACTTGTTGGGGCGAAAGAGTTTGCGCAGTTTCGAGCTCACAGGGAACGGATATGACACGTCGGGGACATTCCGGACGGGGGAATTTCGACCTGTGAGACGGACCGAGTTCTTCCGTGGAGCTGGTGGCACGTTGGAGTTAGGACCTACTGCATTAAGCGATGACCGGCTCTCGTCGCTCGGCTTCTCGTCGCCAAAGAGCCACGAGTCGAGACTCACGTTGGCGATGGAGCGCATTGGCATGGCTTATGACTTTGAATGGGTGCGTCAACTTTAGAGCAACTGAGGGGCAACTTTATGCAACTTAAGTACCATATTGACAATGGCGAACCGTGCCAAAGTGTTGGCGCTGTATCGACGCATTCTGACGCTGCATCGACAGCAATTGGAGCCGCACATGCGCGTGCTTGGGGACCAGTACGTGCGAGACGAATTCAAGAGGCACAAGAACGCGGCAACCAAGTTTGTGCCGCTGTTCCTGCAGGAGTGGGAGCAGTATGCGGAGGTCATGAGCCAGAAGAAGAACCGCTTTGGTCAGGAACTCTCGGCTGAGGATAAGCAGCTACTGGATGGAGAGCAGAAGGTCAAGTTACGATCGCTGCAGGACGCCGCTAAGAAGGTAGGCGAGACCATCGCATAAGGAGAAATACACTGTCGATTGGGCTGCTGGTGTTGCTTGTGTCTTGCTGTGTCAATGATGGCAACGGGATGCGATCCACGAGGAGTAATTTAAGGTGAAAAGCAGACGCTAGAGTCCTTTAGATCGGCAAGCAGAGGGTCTTCTGTCGTCGTGATCGACACTTCATAGTAGTAATTCTCCTACGAAATGCTGCAGTTCGAGAGGAGCAAAGAACAACTATTGTACAGCGATACATGTATATACATGAGTGCAGATCCATCAAAGCTACTCGATACAAACTTCAAGTCTCTTGTGGACCAATCACGGCCTGCACAGTGTCCTTCCAAACCGCCACTTGATCGCCATGAGTGAGCCAGAGATGCGTGAGTTTGGCCGCGAGTTGCGTCGCGCACGGACGATCCTCATCAAGATCGGCACGGAGATCGTGCACTCTCCCGAGGGGCTGCTGGCCATGGGGCAGATCGGTAACATCGTGGAGCAGATCGCGGCGCTGCACATGCGCGGCCACAACATCATCCTCGTGTCCAGCGGCTCCGTGTCCATTGGCAAGATGGTGTTACACCGCCAGTATCTACTCTCGGGCTCCATGCAGTCGCATCTTGGTGGCCAGGTGGACGACAATGTGCAGTTCTATGAGAAGGCGTGTGCGGCTGCGGGACAGAGTGGACTGCAGAGTCTCTATGAAATGCTGTTCGCCCAATATCACTTGGCCTGCTCGCAAGTCCTGGCATCCGACGCAGATTTTAGAGAGCCACAGGTCCGAGCCAATCTACAACGCACAGTCCGCGCGTTGCTGGACGTGGGGATCATCCCTGTCATCAACGAGAACGACGTCATCACACGACGCACGACCCCGCTGATCAATGAGAACAAGATCGCATGGGACAATGACTCGCTTGCGGCTTTGTTTGCCCAGGAGATGATGGTAGACCTCATGGTTCTCATTACGGATGTGGATGGCATTTACACCGGCAGTAAGGAGGAGAAGAAACTCATCTACAGGTTCCAACGCGGCGACAAGCAGGTGACTGCCCCTGAGAGTCGCGTCGGAACCATAGGGCAGAAGGACAAACTGCACTCATGTATTCGTGCAGTGGACAGTGGTGCTGTGCGTGCGGCGATCGTTGCGAAAGCGGAGCAGGGAGTGTTGCTGCGGATCCTCAACGGAGAGCGTGTCGGCACGCTCTTTGTGTCAGACGGAGAGCCAATTGGCGACGCGGAAGTGGAGGAGCAGCACATCGACCCATTGTACTCGGGCATCGCTCCGCAAGCTCGCAGTCAGATGAGCAAGCTATAGCGTTAAACGTGCCTCCTCAACATGGCAAATTAAACCGCAGTTAACGCGTTCATAACTTGAAAAATTGACGTGTGAATCGCAAATATCAAGATATTTTTGACTCAATTTTATCAGGATTTTTAACCAATCCTAGTAAACTACTAGTAGTAGGACAAAAGTTGTGTCGGCGAAACTCCAAGTCACTCTAGAAGAAAGGCATACTTATTGTGACGGGGTCACACGAGCACCTTGCTTGAGGAAGCGTGCTATTAAGAGTATACAAACTCTACGTGAACGGCGGTTCACTAGTCCCTGGTCTTAGGGGACTTAATAGTCAGTTTAGCGTAAGTTTTAGATTGATTTATATTTATAGTTAATTTGGTCATTTGGCAATCAAATAACTAATTAACTGTAGTTTGTTCTCTACATGCATATAAAAGTAGGTCAAATACTATTGGTTGGTCCTCAGCCACACGACCTACGTGGCAGTGGTGTGGTCCACACCACCCGTGACTGAGTATTCACAAAACGAATACTCCACCCCTGGGACGAACCGAACCAGAACCACGGTTCTACTGTAATTTTTGAACCCGAACGGGACAGAGAGCCCAATTCCCACAGAACGACGGCGAACCGAACCTGAGGGGAGAACCCGGCTCGTTCCATAAACCGGGGCCTCTCATTGGCCAAGTTACTTGTTATTCATTGGTCATAATTATGATGGCTACCAATGATTTAGATCCGCGGAAGTTGACAAAATGCTGGTTGTGCGGATCTATCCGCACAACCAGCATTTTGTCAACTTCAACGTGCAGAGCTTCCGATGGACGACCTACCGATCGCCGAGCTGCCCGAGCACTACCACATCGACAGCGAACGGCTTGGGTTGGCGCTTGCCCATGTGTCAGCTCAGGCAAACAGCATCGCAGAGCACCAGGTCAAGCTTCAGCACCGTCAGTCCCTCCATGAAGAAGAGCAGCAGCGATTCATCGAGCAACGTGTAGCGGCTGCACGAGAGGAGGCAGAAGCGCGAAGCAATGCGTTAGTTCTTGCCATCCAGCAAACCTACAGTGACCCATCTACATTGGAGCACCGCGTCGACGCGCGCATCCACGATGTTCTCCAGCAGCTTCAACATGGAGCCCAGGATCAAGCTAGGTCCATTGCCGAGGGTCAATTGGCTGAGAGGGTTGCACTACATCAACTGGTGGAGCAGCGTATGCAAGCTGCGCTTCAGCACATTGAACAGGAGGTCACCAAGCGCGTTGACCAGCGCATCCAGGATTTATGCCAGGACATCAACAAGCGCATTGAAGATCGCTTCCAGCTCGCACTTCAGCACGCAGAAGGCAATGCACGTGACATCGTGCAAGGTGAGCTGAAGGACCGCAGTGTTGCTCAGGAGAATTCTTTCGCTCAATATGAAGCACGCGTTGTCGCGTTAGTCCGAGGAATCCTTGATCAGTTCGACAGTGCAGCACGGAAGCGTCAGGCGCAGCAGAGCGAAGAGATTACCGATCAGGTCGAGGAGCGACTCCGACAAGTGGTGATAGTGGCCAAGTCTGCTGCAGAAACCAAGGCCCTCGATGTGGTTGCGAAGCAGGTGAGTGCGACGGTGTTGGCGTGCTCAAGCACAGTGACTTCGACAGCATCGACATGTACGTCAACGACAGATCCAGCCAAGAAAATAACCGCATCAAACAAGTCAAAACCAAGACCTGAACGACGGCTGGGGAGGAAGAAGCAAGCTCAAGTGGATGAAGTCCAGGAAGATGAAGCAGGTCGCGTATTGCGCCGTCAGGAGCGCAGAGATCGAGCTAAGATTGATCGGATTAAAAAAGAGGCACAGGCTGCTGTACGTGCCCGTGCAGCTACTCGAGCGGCGGAGCTGCTCGGCCAGAAATCCAAAGTTCGGTTTTCATGATAACACCATTAATGTCCATGTATTGTGTGCACTTACATACGTACTTCTCCGTAGCCTTCCATGACAGCTAGCCTTCGTCCACGCCATCAGTATCCGAGAGACCTAAGTCCATGCTTTCACCCGAGAACATATTTGCAAGCGACCCAAACTCATCATCCAGATCTTGTACCAAATTCACCAAGACGTTTGACGGCAACCGTTCTTCTGCAACATTAGGGGATAGCTTTGGGCACTGCGTTATATCCACGTAGCTTCTGTTGCAGTTTAGAAAAGTCGCCATATCCACGTTGTATGGAGCCAACGAGCTGCGCTGTGGTGTAACCATCCTCCCGGCTGTTCCAAAATCTCTTTCAATTTGGGCCGAAGACGAGGGAATCGAGAACAAGACACGCGCGACCAGACAGAGAAGTCGAAAGTTTCCGTGTTCTTGTTGGCGCTTCCAGAAGCTAAGGACCGGTTCAGGTTCTCCTGGGCGTACCGCTCGCAGTGAGGTAGGGGTAGTTAGCCAGCGATCCAGCTCTTCGTCAATTCGCTGCTCGTGCAGTGCTGTCTGCGTATCCGCTGGCGGTGGCAAGACTTCGTCCGCTGTCTCGGCAAACAGGTCCATAACGTCTTCAGAAAAAACAACTTCGGGTGGTGGGGCAACGATACCAGGCGAAGTAGGCTGCGTATCGATTGCAACCATAATGTTTCGAACTCCATCGATCACTTTGCGCCTAACCTTGGCGTAGTGACGGTCGGCCACCTGCTGTGAAGCTCCTGCTTGCCGGTTAGACCTTAGGACCACCTTTTTCAAAGCTCCATCGGGATTTTTAAAATTGGGGTGCAAAAGCAACTGCATCTCGAAGGCGTAGGAGCAGGAGTTCATAACGTGGCGGTCAATGTACCGTCGAAAGAACACTCGGTGGAAAGCTTTATGAAGAAGAGCACGAGTTGTCGTTGCCAAAATGGAGAGGTCATCCGGCCTGAAAAACGGTTTGTCCGTCTTGGTCGATCGGCAGTCCTTCAATGGTGTAGTGACATCCAACACAGAGATTCGCAATTTGTAGAGCGCGAGGAGCACATTGCATTGGTTGCCCGACTCGGCCTGGCCAATGTGACTGAGCATTGAAAATGGCTCAAGTAGTGACAGCACCTGGATAAGCTCCATTTTGTCCCGAGCCAGCGGGAAATCTGCCGGTGGAATCACATTTCTGCGTCTGGCTTTGGTCGCTCGCTCTTCATACCAGGCCTCAAGTGGGTCCCACAGTAAAAGAATGCGCCGGATGACGCGCGCAAGACCCAGAAACCGATGAATGCGGAAGTTGAGTAGCTGTCTGGCGTGTATATCGTCTTCAGTCATGACACTGCATAGCTCCCTGAACAAAGTGCCCATAACTTCAACGTGTTGTGTCTGGTAGACCGTCTTCACTATTCGGCGAATCATGTCGGTCATCGCTGGATTCTTTGACGTGCTGTTGTCGGCGACGATACCAAACGCAGTCTTGGTGGCGGCGTGGGTAAAATGCGGCACGCACCACTCCCAACACAACTTCAGACCCGTCGTCATCATCCACTTGACGTCGGCCCCTCCGTCGCTTGTTGAGCCGAAGAGGTCATCGCGACTCAGGTCAAAGTCAGCTAAAACATCTCCAATCCACCGGTAAAAGGGTCCTCGTATTCCGCCATCGCGTTCTCCATACTGTGGGGCAAAGTGACGGATACCCAGTAGCACTGACTTAAACTCGAAAGATGAATCCACCAAGTACAGCCGCAACCCCAGGAATTTGGTGTTCATCACGGGTGCCGACCAAAAATCAGCAACAATGGAGAAGCATTTTGCTGATCCAATTCGATTTTCATTGATCATTGCCTTGACCTGGCGCTTTGTCGAGTCGTAGAGCTCCACGACAGAATGACGTATGACTTTGGCATCTATAGTCACTCGAGCCTCCTCCTTGAGCATCAGATCGCGGAGTAATAGCGACTCCTCGTATTCCCCAATGCGGAAAGGGAGGTTGTTATTCACGATACGTAACGTCTCGATTAAGACGTACGCGCGGCCAGGGTCATCTCGAAAGAGTGGTGTGGTGTTGCAGAACGCACAAATCCGTCAGATGTGGGTTAATATAACGCAACCACAACAATCGCCGAGTTAGGTCGGCGTTTGTTGGCCTGCGCTGGGTTGTCCCCTAGCGGTTCGGCCCTTCCGGGACAACTGGTGTCTCGCTTCCGCCGAGTACCAACCAACCAAGCCAGCCAATAATATGGTATCCCGTGCCCTCCACCAAGGATGGACGACGGCGCGTTAGCGCTTTTACGGGTCGCCGAGGCAAAGGCTACTCGGCTGAAAGAGTAACGGTACCCGGGCTGTACGGTATACCGACCCGCCGAGCTCGGCGGGGTTTGTTCTTCGCGCTTGGCGAGACACGCCCTTCCCCGGGCCAACCTAATCTCTTGGCGCTACCAGTCAGAACTCTACAAGCTATGCCTCTCGAGTTCTGACGGCAGACATAATCCGGCCCGTGCAGGGACTTACCGGAAGAGTGTACACGTGTTCTGGACCTAGAAAATTCTGCTCTGTTTAATACTAGGGGCTTAAGCCCCTTTTCTGATTCCTAATTGGTTCCTATACAAATATCTAGTGAAATAGAGTCGTTATAGATCTCGCCGACCTTTCAACCCAGTCGAAGCGACTGTTCCCGGCTCTCCCGATGGTCGTTAGTCCCTGCGCCTGGTCGCATCTTCTTCCGGTACCTCTGAAGGTGCCATAGCCGAGTCCCTGGACTCAGCTTTCCCTTCTAAGAATTCTTCAGCCGAGTCCGTACCGTAGACCACCGCTCCTAAGCTGCTTTTAAAGCCGAGCTCTGGTGCATCGCAATCTTGTACCGTAGGCCACGGCTCCTTAGACTCAGCCAAGGGCCAAACTTGATATTCGCTACATCACAACTGCCCCGGTCATGATACGAGCCGAGCTGGTGAGTGTCAAAACCTATCTTCTCCATTCTCCCAGCACCGACTCGTCGCCGTTAACTCCATTCTTCGCTCCCCAAGTCAAGGGGACCCCCCCAGCTCGGCCGCCTTCATAGGTACAGTTCCCCCATTTCTTCTTGGCATGCTTCCTCATCGACAAACGTGACATCATCTTCCATAGGCTCCACCCGTTATTCCTGTCTCTTCGCGCCGTGGTTCAGAGACGTCCACTGAGCTGCCGGTTAGAGGGGCCAGCGCTCTTGGGGTCAGCAGTGGTCGAGGCATCTCGGTCATTGATCTGACAACTTCCCGGGAGACTGGTCCCGGTTCTGGGCTGTCTTCTCGCACGTCCTCCCCTCGTCAGCCGAGCTCGCCAGGCGACACCACTTCGGACGCCACCATTAAGTCGAACTCGGCCGACCAGGTTACTGTGGATCCAGCTTCAACCCATATCGTGGAGCTGGCTAACCGCCACTATACTGAGCCCGCTGATTTGGCTCGGCTAGTTGCGCTCGGGCCGGCTCAGCTCAGTACTGGCTGGTAAAGACTGGTCCCATGAACCCGGTTCGGTGATGCCCTGGCGGATATCCTCAAAGGCTTCCACAGGACCGCGAGTTCAACTGCTGAACTATCTCAGCGGCGGAACAGATCAGTCAAACTTGCAGCGGTCGAGACTTCTGTTCTCCCTTCATCGTGGACAACCGGAGCTCAGCGAAGTGACTCACAAGCCGAGTTAATAATGCTGATGCACCAGGAAAACGTCCAATACACCATCCACTGCTTCGTCCACCTACGCGGAACTGAAGCTTTGCCCCAGTGTTTCGCCTGGCAGTTACTGGATTAAGGGCCGGACATGCCTCGGCTCTTGCATACGGCATCATGAACTCGGCGGTGTTGTGAAAACCATCTTCCAACTGGGTTGTGAAGCTGCACGCCGAGTCGCGAAAACCGAACCGTAAAAGCCGAGTCGCTGACGTCCGCGCGACAAATGCTGTTGCTTGTCAAGCGCAAGCCAAGTAGCACTGCCGAGTTCTCTTGCGCGGAGCTGAAGTCTTGCCCCAGTCCCAGCCTTACGCCAAACTGTTACTGGATAAAGGACCGGACTAGCTTCGGCTCCGGCTCGGTTCGCCGAACTCGGCGTGATTGGTCGAGACACCGCCTAAGCCGGGATAGCGTAACTCGGTGTCGGTTTGCGAACGACGAAGTTGCTGACAATTACGCATCGGGTCTCCGTGCCGGGCGATACCAAGTCATCAACAGCCACTGGGTCAGCTTGCGCGGGGCTGAAGCTTTTGCTTCAGCATTTCGCCCAGCTGTTTCTTGATGAAGCGCCAGACTACTTCGGCTTCATATTACTCCGCCGGGTTGCCGCCAATTCCTTCGTCTAGCGCTAACGTTTGGGTATCGTCCAGTAAATCGGCTGCACAGTCGAGACAATCTGAGAAGTCGGCTGGGCCCGAACCAGATCGTCCATCAGACTCGGCTATTTAACTACTAGCGTCTGCAACCGGGCCAGATGCTTCACCGCAAGTACTCACACCAAGTTCTTTCTTTCTAGTTTCCGCTTCGCCGAGTTCCCAGCTCGGCTTTAGATAATCCATATTTAACTTCCATTTCGTAAATCATATAATCATATAGTTTGATGCAGTAGCATTTCGCCCAGCTCAGCCTGCTATCTTCACTGAGCTGGCCGGGTTCTCCCAGTGCAATGGATTGTTATTCTTCATCTGCAACTTGCACCATTTGCAGACGATTGTCCCGTTTCTTCTGGCGTAAATAGTCAAAAAGTAATCCTCCACAAGACAAATTCGACAAAGGTTCCCAACTCGGCTCTTCATAGCCGACCCACTTCACTTTGAACCTTCGCTCGTTCCTTGATGTACTGGTGGATAGTGGTAATTCGTCGTCCAAAATGGCTTCGACTTCATACTGACTGGCGCCTTCGTCAGGTTCCCAGCTGTCTTCTGGGAGCAATTCCTCATCAAAGTCGAACCGTTGATCTTCTTCGAGCTCGGCTATGAGCCGAGTCGTGGGTCTCTTTTCGGCGTCAACCACTTTCTTCAACCGAGACACATGGATCACCGGGTAGAACCTATATCCGCTCTTGTCTGGCAATTCCAACTCGTATGCGAACTCCTCGACTTTCCTCTTCACTCTGAATGGGCCATGCCATCTGTGCGCGAGTTTCTTAGTGAGCCCTTGCCTCACTCGTTCCATGAACAACCACACTTGGTCACCTTCCTTGAACAGCGACCTCGTAGACTCAGCAGTGGTTCCCATCGACTCGGCGGCGGCTTCAACCGACTCGGCTGGCACTCCTCCCGACTCGGCGGTTTCCGAATTGCTTCTAGCTTGAGGCGTGGCTCGCTGTTCAACTCGGCTCAGCGACTCATTATGCTCTTTCGCTCGGCGGGCTTTCTCCTTCAACTGGTACTCGGCTGCTAGACGTAATGCAACTTCTCTTTGTCGGTTTGCTTCTCGGCGCCACTCGGCTGGGGCGACCAAATCAGCCGAGCTATTTTGACCATGCCTAACTGACTCCGTCATAGCTTTCATCGTTGATCGCGCATCCCAACCATGTACCAGGTAAAATGGAGTCTCCTGCCGAGTAGAGTCCCTCGAGTTGTTGATGGCGTATACCATCTTCTCCGCTATGTCATCCCAGTCAGCTTGTAGTGGATCTTCCACGTAAACCCGTACTGTCTGGATCATCGTTTTGACTGATCGCTCTTGTTGACCGTTAGCCTGTGGTCTGTAACTCAGCGTGGCTCTTGATCTCGACTGCATCATCTCTGAGAACTTCTGGAACACTTCACTCATGAACCTGGGATCTCTGTCATGGCGGACTAGTGACGGGGCACCAAATCTCCGGAAGACATTTTCTTCAAATGCTTTCGCCACTTCCAGTGCCCCTGTCTCGGCCATCGCCTTCGCTATCACGAACCCAGTAAAGTGATCTTGAAATAGTAATAAAGCTGTGTTGCCCCGCCGAGTTCGTGGGAGTGGTATTACAAAGTCCATCGACACAATATGGAATGGTCGGTCTGACACGATGTTGCCAGGAGAGTACCCTCTGAGATGAGGCTTGCTCTTGCTGGTACAACAATCTTCGCATGACTGAACGTGCCGCACCACATCAGCATATAACCCAATCCAGTAATAGTCAGACTTGACTCGGTGGTAGGTCCGCACAATCCCTTGGTGACCTCCTTCCACCGAGTTATGGCAGTTCTGCAGAACTTCATCGACCATGGTGGTTGGAACCACTAGTCTAAGATTCAGACTCGGCTCGTCATCTCCACCCCGTCGGCGACTTCGATTATGACGGTATAACAGTCCATCTTCGCTGAGTACAAAATCGTCCGCCACTTTACCGGCATTTCTGACTCGGCGAGATGACAGTTGACTCAGCTCGCCTCTCAGGTAAGCTTTAAGATCTGCCCACCGTAGTTCTTCCTCTTGGGCTCTGTCAATGCGTCGCCGTCGTTCAGCTTGGACGACCGCCGGGTCGATATTATCAGCGCTTGGTACCCTTGAGGTGTTCAACTCGGCTCCATCTCCTTGTGAACTCGGCTGTGTGTCCCCGAACTCAGCTTCACCGCTGGTTTCAATTCGCCTAGCTGGCTGACGCCTTCGGAGCTCGAGTTCACTGTTCAGGTCGGGTTCCGTTGCTTCCGGCTGAGTCAAGTCTTCCTCGTTTACTAGTACTGGCTGGTTTGTTTCTTTGCTCTCGTCATCTTTGAAGCGGACTCGGCGTACCTGGCTACGAGTAATCGGGCACGCTTTCGGACCTTCCTCGTAGTTATTAGTGTCATCACCGGCTGTATACAAGATTTCTGGTATCCGATTCAGCGTCTTCAACTCGGCTTTTCGTTCAGCGTTCAGAACTACTCGGCTAATTTGGGTTTCCAATGCTTCTGTGGCCATTGAGTCGGCAGCCGAGTTGTATAGTCGTATCACATGTAGGTATTTGACCGAATTCAATTTTTTGTCAATTCTTTGTGGCGTGCCAACTCGACTTGAAGCGTTTCCTTCTTGCAGGCTATCACCCCCATGGATTGCTGGATTGCAAGCCGCGAGTCGCCCACGATCACCAAATCTGTCACACCACGGTCGATAGCTGCTTTCACCCCATTATTCATCCCCGTGTACTCGGCTAAATGGACCGTGGTCGACGAGAGGTACGCACTCGCAGCGATCTCAATGTCCCACTCGGGCAAGCGCCACAATATCCATGAACAGCTGCCATAGCCGCCATTCTTTTCCGTCTTCGCCGATCCATCAAAGGAGAGTACGTGCCCCTTATAGTGTCGCGGTAGTTTGGCATACAGGAGCTCAGGGTCCAGTCGGACTGTAGCCGAGTTCTTCGACGGCGGGGCGATGTGCTCCAGTAACTCGTCTAACCCCACATGCGGGGTTATTGACGCTTGCAACAATTGGACGAAATCGACATCACGTTCTCGCACTCTCTTTATCTTCAGATGGTAGGGTGACAATAGTACTGCGAAACTTACAGCTCGGCCATATAACGTCGTGGATTGGAAAACCCATTCCAGTGTTGAGAACCGAGTGTACACATGTAGTACTTTGCCTGCCAGCAGTGTATGGCATATCTTCAGTAGCTGGAGTAGCGCTAACACTTCTTTTTCAGCTGGGTGATAATTAACTTCGTTTTCCTTCAACACCCTGCCGCAAAATCGTACGGGGTGCAACTTGTCGTCATGCATCTGCATCAGTGTGCTGCTTAGTGCCCAATTGTTAGCAAAAAGCATGATGTGAACCTCTTTAGCTGAGTCGAAATGGCGCAGAATCGGCGCAGTTGCCACTCGACTTTTTAACTCGGCGAAAGCTGCTTGAGCGGCCGACAAGTCTTTGTCACCTTCGAAATCGCTGTCTTTTAACTGATAGAGTATTGCTCCATACACAGCCAGGTTCTGAATGAACCTGCCGTAGTAGTTCAATGCCCCTAAAAATGCTTGGATGCCTTTCTTCGATTTCGGGAATGGGAGCTCGGCTATTGCAAGAGTTTTCTTGGGGTCAGCTCGTATTCCCTCGGAGGTTACTTCATGTGACAGGAAATCAACCTTGGGCTGCACAAATACGCTTTTCGAAAAGCTGACACTGATCCTGCACTCGGCTAGCCGAGTCAGCAGCTTATCCAATGTCTCCAGACATTCATCAAAAGTTACTCCACCAAAGCAAATGTCATCCACGAACGACCGCCGGGTAAATACTGGCGTCAAAACCGATTGGTCGGGTTCTCCACACGTAAACATATCGCCTTCAGGGCTGTCAATCAATTCTTGGAGCGGATCGAGCTCGGCTAGAGCTCGGTTGTCAGCCGCAAATTTGGTCAACGAACTCGGCGGTTGAGTTGGGTCACCCCTTTGACTCTGTCGCCGAGTTGCCGCTACTTCTTCTGCTCGGCGGATCCTTCTAGCGAACTCCGACCATCCACCTTTCGGTTGGACATACCCCCATAATGCGTTATCAATCATTCTTTGGTATATCATGGGGGCATTCTTCAATCCAAACGGCATACGTAACCATTCAAAGTGCCCTAAGGCACATACGAAAGCTGAGATCCGCCGAGCTCGGCTGGTCATCATCACCGCCCAAAAGCCGCTAGCTGCGTCCAATGAGCAAAACCACAAGTATTTCTCCAATTCCGAGAGTAAATCATCCACTAATGGCATCGCATATTCCATAATCATCGTAATTGCATTCACCTTCTTGTAGTCGATACACAATCTGATATCCACACCGTTCTTCTTGAGAACAATAACAATGGGCGAGGCCCACGGACTCTTCGAAAATGACACCAATTTCGCTCGTAACAATCCCTTGAGCAACTCGTATAGTGGTTTCAGGTACTTCAGTGCTACCCGCCGAGCTCGCTGCTTGATAGGTGGATGATCACCCACATCAATATCACACACAACTCCGTAGGCTGGCGGAGGTAAGGCGTTACCACTGGATATCATTATCTGCTCATTCCGTTTCAGTAGCTCAGTCAGCCGAGTTGCTTGCTCAGGAGTGTGAGCTGAACATCTCACATTATGTCCATGGTAGTCAAGTTTGATAGGCACTTCCTCACTGAGATCGGGTAGAAAAGCCAATTCATGAGCGTAATCCTCCAGATGAAGCGTCTCTCCTTTCCTCTCAAAGTGGGTGAACCGATGATCGGACTCGGCTACCAGTTCATCATCGCTAGCACTTGCTGCTGCAGCAAGAAATCGCAGCCGAAGGTCTTCTTCGGGGTTGTTAGATACTGCATCATGGGTCGCTTCCAGTTCATCAGAGTCATCATTAGCTTCATTAGCCGAGTCGGCCTGACTTTCCAGACAGGGTTCAGGCATATCTAGCCGAGTCAGGTGAGACTCTGCATGCCTTTCTTCCCTCATGACATCTTGCTGAGTGCGACATTCACCTGGCGGCTCCATAGCCGAGTTAATTTGTTCCAACTCGGCTACCCCATCTTGATCATCCGGGTAAATTCTTTTCGACTCGGCTACAGCCACCTGTGCGTCAGTCACTTTCTCCTCGGCATCCACAGCGGCCCAGCGCTCGGCGCACGTTAATTGTTTCCCCTTTTTGGCCTCAGGCGGTCTCTCCTTCACCCCTCTGGGCCAGTGATACGGTTTGCGCTCGACAGCTGGTGGTTGTCGGGATAGCCAGTCTGCGTACAGCTCCTGTTCTTTGTACAGCAAATCTTTGTCGATTGCTGATTCGTACGCGAGTACTTGCCAATCCCGGTACTTAGCCGAGTTCAATCGCACGTACCCTTCAGGTGGTAGCTTCCATGCGGTAGCCAAATTACTACCGGGAAATGTGCAGGGCACCACACCGATGTTGGCCGTGTACTGGTCAAATAGACCCTGGTTGCCTTGCCTTTGGCATTCATCACTATGGTGGGTATCCAATCATCTGTTCGTCTCACCCAAAATTCGTGGGTCGACTCACTCGGCTGCCTGCGACGGAGTCTGAACTCGGCTGTTGCACGGTCTGACAGGCATACTGCTTCCGTAGGCCCATCTGCAGTCTGCAACCCATATGTTTGGTCATCTGTGTCCCTTAATGACCGTAGCAAAGGGACCACCACTTCATCGGGTAGCTTAGCCGCCGAGTTGTAGAGATCCAGCCGAATTCCCGCGGGGATCATGAAGTCAGTGCCTAGTATGAGGTCGACCCCGGCGTGATGAGGCATTATCCATACTTCAAACTCGTAAACAACCTCCCAGCCGAGTGTAACCTTTACCAACGCTTTGTGGGTAGTTGACACCTTGTCTTTACCGATCCCTTGGATATCAATCTGTTGGTCTCGGCTGGCGTACTGCTTCAATCGCAATCTTCTAGCCAGTGTAGAACTCACCGCCGAGACGTTTGCTCCAGTGTCGAGCAATATCTTCACTCGCTTGTCATTCACAGCGCCCATTACGAGCGCGCGCATCCGAACTCGGCGGTCAAACTTCTGTGACGACCACCAGCCGAGTCGCTACCCCGAAGTAACTTCACCACTCGCGGTCTAGGTGTCACACCATCATACCGCCGAGTCGCCGCTGCACTCACCATCGCCGAGTCGTCTTCATTCGACTCCTCGGATTCACGTTCATTACCATCGCGATCACTCATTCCTTCGTCCGTCCCAACCGATCCCTCGGGCCATCCTGCTTCCCCTACGAAGGCGAACACGAAGTTTGCCTCCACCACAGGTTCAGCTGACTGTGGCAGCCCGGAAAATTCCAACCCAGTCAGTGTTGGCGGGCTGCCGAGTTTAAATCACTAGGCGTGTAGAGATCTTGGAGTTCTTCCGGGACTTTGGACTTGTCAACGTTATTTTTCACGAAGGAAGCCAGCTTTTCATAGCGGCGGAAGAGTTCACATTGGCCGACTTCGTGGACTTGTTTGCAGAACTTGCAACGTCTCCGACAGAAGTGAGCCGAGTGGCCCATGCCTCCGCAAGCGGCGCAAGGCCCATATTGCTGGCGTTCTCTCGAGGTATCCCGGCGGTCTCGTCCCTCAGTCGGTCCTCTGAATGGTCTAGCCGAGTTCCTCGGGGTCCTAGCCGAGTCGCTCGGTCATTGGTGAACCCGGCATCAACGTAATCTGTGTCATCCTCCGACTCGGCGTCTTCATCCTGACCATATGCGCTGTATCCGTCCGAGTCTTCAGAATCATACAGCCCGGCGTCTCGGCTTAATTGACCACGGCTTGTTTCAGTGTGTCCTGTCGATCCGTAAAGTTCTTCAACGACGTAATCCGCAGTATCTATCCGTCGATCCCGACTTTCTTCTCGGCGTCGATCACTTCTACGGTCTTCTCGGCGTGCATCTCGCTTGTCATCTCGGCGGCCGTCACGTTTATCATCTCGGCGTCGATCGTTCCGTCGGTCATCTCGGCGCATTTCATCTCGGCTTCTCCCTGAAACTAGCCGATCTCGTTGTTTCTTCCGCTTTTCGCCCAGAATCTTCTTGTTGATGATCTGCTCGACTCGGTGGATATCATTTAGCTGAAGCGGGTACAGCATGTCCATGATGTCGTCGTCACCGCAATTCAGGAGGAACTGCTCGACATGGTCGGCCGCATCAGCCCCACCACGCTCATACTGGATCTTCGCCGTTCGTGCATACCCATTTAGCCGAGTCAAGAAATCGCAGATCGTCTCTTTGTCCTTACGCTTAGCCGAGTAGTATCGCGTCCTGGCCGATTGGTCAAACTGTGAGCAGTAGTAATCCAAGAACGCCTCACTCAGCAGGTTCCACCGTGTTTGGGTCTTCCTCGGGAGTTGGCGATACCAACTTTTCGCCGTTCGGCCGAGGCTGAGCGAGAAGGGTTCGCACCAAGAGTCTTGGGGCATACGTGTGCCTTTCATCTCGTAGATGAACCTCTTCAGCCACTGTAGCGAGTCATCGGATCGATATCGCCGGCCGTCGAACTGGGCTATCTTGTCCAAGGAGACATGCGACCTCAATTCCAGATACTGGGATCCTCCCTGATCGCCCCTGTCGTTGCTGAGGTGATAGATCTGGTCTTTGACCGTTTCATCTCGGCTTGGGCGGTAACCATGGTCATCGTCGGAATCATCTTCTGCCTCAGCCGAGTTGTCTTCTTCGGATTCCCACTTTTTTCGACCTAGCCGAGTTCGATTCTTCTTCGGACTCAACATGTGCGAGTCTTCGAAGTACGGCGTTCCCGCTGTCGCCCGAAACCTCTCGCCTTTCTTCGTCTCGGGTGTCTTCATCGTCGTGATCTTGCTTGGGTTCGTCGCTGGTTGACCACCCTTTGGATCCCTCAGGTATGGGGTCTTACTCGACATTTCGCCGAGTTGAGGCTCCATTCGCCGAGTTGATACCCTGCTCCGCCGAGTTGGGGGCCACCATCAGAAGCTGTCAATAGCCGGGGTTTGATCTGCACTCCGAAAGCCTTCCTCAGCTTCCCCCTCCAACGTAACAGCTCCACGCTAGCCAAGTCAAGATTCCAATCACTTAGAATCCACGGACTCGGCCGACTGGTGACCCGGAAGCCCATTGCTTTTAACAACAATATTGTCGTCTCGGCTACTTCTGCGGTGTCGGACCACTCCATTGGCCCAGCCAGCAAAGGGCCCAGTGATGGCCATCTCGCCTGCGCCAACGGGACTGGGGCGAATAACTTCATCCATTCACTATCTCTCATCATCTCTCCGCCGAGTTGCGCTAACACCTTGTTTGCACTCGGCGTATCCGCATTTCGTGTCGCTCTCGGAACAAGGGGCGGACGTTCCCCTTGAGCGACACCTTGATCTTCGTCGTCCGCATCTTCACCGAATTCAGCAGCCAGGTTTCGCTCCACCGGACGCGGAACTCCCATCCGGCCCACTTGGAGCGATAATTCCCCAACTTCGCCGAGTAGCTCAGCTGTCGTTTTCACGTAGCCGAGCTCGGCTTTTTCTTCATAGTCTTCCTCATCCTTCTCTTCATCACTTGCATGACCTTGGGCGTCCTCCTCCTCGAACTGGACACTGCGAGATCCGTCCGCCGTCGCGTCCATCGTCATCGCAATTGCCGAGTCCGCCGAGTCGGCAAAACTCGCCGCGCTTATCCCCGCGTGGGGAGAGCCCTTGGCCGTCGCCGGGCTATCTTCACGTAGCGTGCTCGTTCCCTTAGTCATCCTTCTTCTTCTTCTCTCTTCTTCTTGTTTGCTCGAAACTTGGTTACTTTGGTACCTGCGAAAAAAACAAGCGCACCCCTGTTCCCGGGTCGCGGCACCAGTTGTGGTGTTGCAGAACGCACAAATCCGTCAGATGTGGGTTAATATAACGCAACCACAACAATCGCCGAGTTAGGTCGGCGTTTGTTGGCCTGCGCTGGGTTGTCCCCTAGCGGTTCGGCCCTTCCGGGACAGCTGGTGTCTCGCTTCCGCCGAGTACCAACCAACCAAGCCAGCCAATAATATGGTATCCCGTGCTCTCCACCAAAGGATGGACGACGGCGCGTTAGCGCTTTTACGGGTCGCCGAGGCAAAGGCTACTCGGCTGAAAGAGTAACGGTACCCGGGCTGTACGGTATACCGACCCGCCGAGCTCGGCGGGGTTTGTTCTTCGCGCTTGGCGAGACACGCCCTTCCCCGGGCCAACCTAATCTCTTGGCGCTACCAGTCAGAACTCTACAAGCTATGCCTCTCGAGTTCTGACGGCAGACATAATCCGGCCCGTGCAGGGACTTACCGGAAGAGTGTACACGTGTTCTGGACCTAGAAAATTCTGCTCTGTTTAATACTAGGGGCTTAAGCCCCTTTTCTGATTCCTAATTGGTTCCTATACAAATATCTAGTGAAATAGAGTCGTTATAGATCTCGCCGACCTTTCAGCCCAGTCGAAGCGACTGTTCCCGGCTCTCCCGATGGTCGTTAGTGTGATGTAGCGAACATCAACTTTGGCCCTTGGCTGAGTCTAAGGAGCCGTGGCCTACGGTACAAGATTGCGACGCACCAGAGCTCGGCTTTAAAAGCAGCTTAGGAGCGGTGGTCTACGGTACGGACTCGGCTGAAGACCTCTTAAAGGGGGAAGCTGAGTCCAAGGACTCGGCTATGGCACCTTCAGAGGTACCGGAAGAAGATGCGACCAGGCGCAGGGACTAACGACCATCGGGAGAGCCGGGAACAGTCGCTTCGACTGGGTTGAAAGGTCGGCGAGATCTATAACGACTCTATTTCACTAGATATTTGTATAGGAACCAATTAGGAATCAGAAAAGGGGCTTAAGCCCCTAGTATTAAACAGAGCAGAATTTTCTAGGTCCAGAACACGTGTACACTCTTCCGGTAAGTCCCTGCACGGGCCGGATTATGTCTGCCGTCAGAACTCGAGAGGCATAGCTTGTAGAGTTCTGACTGGTAGCGCCAAGAGATTAGGTTGGCCCGGGGAAGGGCGTGTCTCGCCAAGCGCGAAGAACAAACCCCGCCGAGCTCGGCGGGTCGGTATACCGTACAGCACGGGTACCGTTACTCTTTCAGCCGAGTAGCCTTTGCCTCGGCGACCCGTAAAAGCGCTAACGCGCCGTCGTCCATCCTTTGGTGGAGGGCACGGGATACCATATTATTGGCTGGCTTGGTTGGTTGGTACTCGGCGGGAGCGAGACACCAGCTGTCCCGGAAGGGCCGAACCGCTAGGGGACAACCTAGCGCAGGCCAACAAACGCCGACCTAACTCGGCGATTGTTGTGGTTGCGTTATATTAACCCACATCTGACGGATTTGTGCGTTCTGCAACACCACAACTGGTGCCGCGACCCGGGAACAGGGGTGCGCTTGTTTTCCGCAGGTACCAAAGTAACCAAGTTTCGAGCAAACAAGAAGAAGAGAAGAAGAAGAAGAAGGATGACTAAGGGAACGAGCACGCTACGTGAAGATAGCCCGGCGACGGCCAAGGGCTCTCCCCACGCAGGGATAAGCGCGGCAAGTTTTGCCGACTCGGCGGACTCGGCAATTGCGATGACGATGGACGCGACGGCGGACGGATCTCGCAGTGTCCAGTTCGAGGAGGAGGACGCCCAAGGTCATGCAAGTGATGAAGAGAAGGATGATGAAGACTATGAAGAAAAAGCCGAGCTCGGCTACGTGAAAACGACAGCTGAGCTACTCGGCGAAGTTGGGGAATTATCGCTCCAAGTGGGCCGGATGGGAGTTCCGCGTCCGGTGGAGCGAAACCTGGCTGCTGAGTTCGGTGAAGATGCGGACGACGAAGATCAAGGTGTCGCTCAAGGGGAACGTCCGCCCCTTGTTCCGAGAGCGACACGAAATGCGGATACGCCGAGTGCAAACAAGGTGTTAGCGCAACTCGGCGGAGAGATGATGAG
This sequence comes from Phytophthora palmivora, assembly GCA_008079305.1. NCBI lineage: Eukaryota > Oomycota > Peronosporomycetes > Peronosporales > Peronosporaceae > Phytophthora > Phytophthora palmivora. Next base: position 3,535 of record VOQZ01000163.1, on the reverse strand, counting down.
AGATAGTGAATGGATGAAGTTATTCGCCCCAGTCCCGTTGGCGCAGGCGAGATGGCCATCACTGGGGCCTCTGCTGGCTGGGCCAATGGAGTGGTCCGACACCGCAGAAGTAGCCGAGACGACAATATTGCTGCTGAAAGCAATGGGCTTCCGAGTCACCAGTCGGCCGAGTCCGTGGATTCTAAGTGATTGGAACCTTGACTTGGCTAGCGTGGAGCTGTTACGTTGGAGGGGAAAGCTGAGGAAAGCTTTCGGAGTGCAGATCAAACCCCGGCTATTGACAGCTTCTGATGGTGGCCCCCAACTCGGCGGAGCAGGGTATCAACTCGGCGAAATGGAGCCTCAACTCGGCGAAATGTCGAGTAAGACCCCATACCTGAGGGATCCAAAGGGTGGTCAACCAGCGACGAACCCAAGCAAGATCACGACGATGAAGACACCCGAGACGAAGAAAGGCGAGAGGTTTCGGGCGACAGCGGGAACGCCGTACTTCGAAGACTCGCACATGTTGAGTCCGAAGAAGAATCGAACTCGGCTAGGTCGAAAAAAGTGGGAATCCGAAGAAGACAACTCGGCTGAGGCAGAAGATGATTCCGATGATGACCATGGTTACCGCCCAAGCCGAGATGAAACGGTCAAAGACCAGATCTATCACCTCAGCAACGACAGGGGCGATCAGGGAGGATCCCAGTATCTGGAATTGAGGTCGCATGTTTCCTTGGACAAGATAGCCCAGTTCGACGGCCGGCGGTATCGATCCGATGACTCGCTACAGTGGCTGAAGAGGTTCATCTACGAGATGAAAGGCACACGTATGCCCCAAGACTCTTGGTGCGAACCCTTCTCGCTCAGCCTCGGCCGAACGGCGAAAAGTTGGTATCGCCAACTCCCGAGGAAGACCCAAACACGGTGGAACCTGCTGAGTGAGGCGTTCTTGGATTACTACTGCTCACAGTTTGACCAATCGGCCAGGACGCGATACTACTCGGCTAAGCGTAAGGACAAAGAGACGATCTGCGATTTCTTGACTCGGCTAAATGGGTATGCACGAACGGCGAAGATCCAGTATGAGCGTGGTGGGGCTGATGCGGCCGACCATGTCGAGCAGTTCCTCCTGAATTGCGGTGACGACGACATCATGGACATGCTGTACCCGCTTCAGCTAAATGATATCCACCGAGTCGAGCAGATCATCAACAAGAAGATTCTGGGCGAAAAGCGGAAGAAACAACGAGATCGGCTAGTCTCAGGGAGAAGCCGAGATGAAATGCGCCGAGATGACCGACGGAACGATCGACGCCGAGATGACAAACGCGACAGCCGCCGAGAAGACAAGAGAGATGTACGCCGATACGACCGTAGAAGTGATCGACGCCGAGAAGAGAGTCGGGATCGACGGATAAACACTGCGGACTACGTCGTTGAAGAACTTTACGGATCGACAGGACACATCGAAGCAGGCCGGGGCCAACTAACCCGAGACGCCGAGCTATATGATTCTGGAGACTCGGACGGATACAGTGCACATGGTCAGGATGAAGACGCCGAGTCAGAAGATGACACAGATTACGTTGATGCCGGATTCACCAATGACCGAAGCGACTCGGCTAGGACCCCGAGGAACTCGGCTAGACCATTCAGAGGACCGACTGAGGGACGAGACCGCCGGGATACCTCGAGAGAACGCCAGCAATATGGGCCTTGCGCCGCTTGCGGAGGCATGGGCCACTCGGCTCACTTCTGTCGGAGACGTTGCAAGTTCTGCAAACAAGTCCACGAAGTCGGCCAATGCGAACTCTTCCGCCGCTACGAAAAGCTGGCTTCCTTCGTGAAAAATAACGTTGACAAGTCCAAAGTCCCAGAAGAACTCCAAGATCTCTACTCGCCGAGTGATTTAAACTCGGCAGCCCGCCAACATTGACTGAGTTGGAATTTTCCGGGCTGCCACAGTCAGCTGAACCTGTGGTGGAGGCGAACTTCGTGTTCGCTTTCGTAGGGGAAGCAGGATGGCCCGAGGGATCGGTTGGGATGGACGAAGGAATGAGTGATAGCGACGGTAATGAACGTGAATCCGAGGGGTCGGATGAAGACGACTCGGCGATGGTGAGTGCAGCGGCGACTCGGCGGTATGATGGTGTGACACCTAGACCGCGAGTGGTGAAGTTACTTCGGGGTAAGCGACTCGGCTGGTGGTTGTCACAGAAGTTTGACCGCCGAGTTCGGATGCGCGCGCTCGTAATGGGCGCTGTGAATGACAAGCGAGTGAAGATATTGCTCGACACTGGAGCAAACGTCTCGGTGGTGAGTTCTACACTGGCTAGAAGATTGCGATTGAAGCAGTACGCCAGCCGAGACCAACAGATTGATATCCAAGGGGTCGGTAAAGACAAGGTGTCAACTACCCACAAAGCGTTGGTAAGGTTACACTCGGCTGGGAGGTTGTTTACGAGTTTGAAGTATGGATAATGCCTCATCACGCCGGGGTCGACCTCATACTAGGCATCGACTTCATGATCCCCGCGGGAATTCGGCTGGATCTCTACAACTCGGCGGCTAAGCTACCCGATGAAGTGGTAGTCCCTTTGCTAAAAAAAGGGGAAACAGTTAACGTGCGCCGAGCGCTGGGCCGCTGTGGATGCTGAGAAGAAGGTGACAGATACTTCGGGAATCACAGCCGAGTCGAAGGGAAGTGACTCAGACGATACGCATGGGTTAGCCGAGTTGGAGAGAATTAACTCGGCTATGGAGCCACCGAGTGAATATTGCACTCAGGCGAGCGTCATGAAGGAAGGCAGAGACGCAGAGTCTCACCTGACTCAGCTGGATATGTCCGAAACTTGTGTGGAAGGTCAGGCCGACTCGGCTGATGACGCCTATGATGACTCTGATGGACTGGAAGCGACCCATGATGCAATAACTAACAACCCTGAAGAAGGCCTTCGGCTGCGATTTCTTGCTGCAGCAGCAAGTGCTAGTGATGATGAACTGGTAGCCGAGTCCGATCATCGGTTCACCCACTTTGAGAGGAAGGGAGAGACGCTCCATTTGGAGGATTACGCTCATGAATTGGCTTTCCTACCCGATCTCAGTGAGGAAGGCCTATCGAACTTGACTACAATGGAACTAATGTGAAATGTTCAGCTCACACTCCTGAGCAAGCAACTCGGCTGACTGAGCTACTGAAACGGAATGAACAGATAATGATATCCAGTGGTAACGCTTTACCTCCGCCAGCTTACGGCGTTGTGTTGGATATTGATGTGGGCGATCATCCACCTATTAAGCAGCGAGCTCGGCGAGTAGCACTGAAGTACTGAAACCACTATACAGTTGCTCAAAGGACTGTTACGAGCGAAATTGGTGTCATTTTCGAAGAGTCCATGGGCCTCGCCCATTGTTATCGTTCTCAAGAAGAACGTGTGGATATCAGGCTGTTGTATCGACTACAAGAAGGTGATGCAATTACGATGATTATGGAATATGCGATGCCATTAGTGGATGATTTACTTTCGGAATTGAGAAATACCTGTGGTTT
>VOQZ01000162.1:0-55125 GCA_008079305.1 Phytophthora palmivora | reverse complement strand
TCGAAGCTCACTTTGTAGAACAGACCACCCGAGACCCATAGCAGCCCACAACGGAGCCCCAGAAGACACGAAGGCCAAAGCTCTTGCGTATACGCACACCAATAAGAACATCCTGTTCTACGCCGACCACAGACGCCTGGGTAGAGCAAGTTAGAACGAGATAAGATGGAGGAGAGTATGTGGACATACCGGTCGAGTGGGCTCAGTCTGCACCTCTGCGTCTACCATTTCGGGTCGGTAGAACGGGTAGTGCAGGAGGAGTGGCTTTGTTTTTTGGCGGTTTGTTTTAGGCGGGAATTTTCTGACAGCTGATTCGCTGAAATAAGCAGAATAAGATGTGTGGTGCACATCATTAATCAAGTTGAAGTGAAAGGCAACTTGCACAGTACTTGAAGTAATTAATTTATATTCAGCTGTTGCCAATGCAGTATAACTTAGAAGTTGAGTGTGGCGATGGTGCGCGCACGACGGTTCGATGGCACTTGCTGCTTGAACAGATCGAGAGCTGCTTTTGCAGGAGGATCCAAGCAGAGTTCGGGATTGCAGTCGCTCAGCTTTGTGATGTCGCTGATCTTCCAGTCTGTGATGGTGAAAGCCTTGGAGAGTTTCGTAGTCGTGTCGACGTTGTTGCCTTCATCGGACTCACCCAAGCTCTCGTCAACTACTGGTCCACAGTCAGTTGCGTCCACTAGCACAGTAACCTCCTCTTCGCTACCTGCTGTCGGTGGTGAATCGCACTGATTCGAGCACTCGACTTCCAGTCGCAGTGTCTGTAGGTCCAAGTCTAGACCATGTCAGACTCATCGCTGTCGACTAACGCGTCGCTGAGTGGTGCTGCGATCTCATCTGTTTGATCCAAAAGAGGTTGCTCCACGTCGTCTTCAGCGTCAGTGCTCATGACTCTACTTCGTTCAGCAGAAATGACATCAGTCGTCATTACAACACGTCGCTCAGCGGAAATGTCCAAGTTGGATGCATAGCTGCGCAAGAACTTGTTCAAGTTGTTTCGATCGAGCATTCGCTGTGACGTCGGTCTCCTTCACCACCATTTCGCTTGTCAACAGCACAGGAGCCAACTTTACATCTCTAGCATCTCGCCGGCGAGCTCTCGCAGGCTGCAGTAGCTCAGTTGACTTCGTTGCGACACCCTTGGCGCTTTCATCAGCGTCATCAGAAACCTTCATGCGCGACTCGAATTTGCTGCAGAGACTCTGAACCATCTGGCGAGACCGTAGCTCTTTCAACGCACTTCGGATTGACGACTTCATTGGAACGACAGGTGAGTGGATCTGGATGGAAGAAAGATCGGGTAATGCCAGCTTCAGACGACGCTCATGGACAGGTTTCTGGATAACAATTTCGACGTCTTCAGCGTTTAGCTCTTCATCTTTCTTCGAGTGGTCTTTCAACGGTGATAATCGTCCATTGAGCCAGAGTCTGACAGTGAACCCCGCCACTGCTACACCGACACCGACAGCAGAATTGTGACGAAAACTGTCATCACAATTGAGTCTACGCACTTGAGCTTGATGTGACTCTCCGATTCCTAAGTCCACGCCGAAGTGGCGTATTTTGGAATGACCTACTTTGAAACAAAGGATCATGGGCTCCGCTAGTTGACCGTGATATACTTGCAGATTGATGAGATACTTAGTCGTGGTACAGGTTATTTTGGCTCACCACCATACTCGAAGTCTTGTCACCGGAATCTTGGTTATAAATGAACGATTGTGACCAACTTCGGAGTTGCTGGATCTGTGTGCGTTGCCGCTATGTGGATAAGGTTGTCCTTGTCACTCCACTCTGTGAATGATTTTTACATCGTTTGCACAGGTTTATTCATTACTCGACGAAGCAATGCGTTCAACTGCTTGTGTAGCGGGCGTACTTTGCTGAATGAGATAACCATTGGGTGAGGCGGGCTGCTGTATGTTTCCTTCTTGATGTTGCAAAGTGTCTGATCTTCCGGCTGTAGCTCCTTCCTCATGCATCGACGAATCGAGTGATTGTAGTTGTAGCATCACTTCCATTGAAAGCGGCTGCTGCACTCGGTCGAAGCGTTCGTTTCGAGTATTGTTCATCCTTGCACCCCCATTACGCGTCGATGAGCACTTAGCAGAACCATTAAAGTGCTGGACAACTGCCATTGCTGCTTGCTTCAACTTCCGCCCTTCAAGATTTAGGTTCATGTCACTCGAGTGCTTGAACTTAGACAGAACCGATAGCTCGTCGACAGACAGGCTGAACATAGCGACACAAAAACACAGGTGAAGCTAATTAGCCTTAGTCTAATCAGTGCGCAAAATGAAGCCGCAGGTACCTCCACGAGTGGCGAAGGATGTCTTCAACAAGTGTATAACGGTCCATCTTCTTGAGAATCCGCTTAAAACTCTTGTTATGCAACCAGACAGAATAGCATCTTTCACAAGAATCAGGCTGGCGCGACCGTTCTCGATGCACAATTTGATTCTCACAGTCATGTGAGAATAGCATCACTCTACACAAACGCCATTAAATAAAGCAAATAGCATTGCTGCAATAAAACTCACTTGTCCGATCGAAGATCTCTCACCACGTTAACGCGATACGACCCCACATAGTACTTCGCAAATGCGTGTACCAGCTCCACATGTTCACGATAGAAAGTATCCGGAATGATACCCGGACAACGCCACCCAGTCGTCGGAAGATGAACCAAATCGACAGCCTGGGCTCCGTCTCATCTTTGTTGCTCCCTTCTTCTTCTTCACTGCTAGTAATTTTCCGTCTTTTGGGAACAATCCGCCGCGCCTCAAATTCTGCTTCAATCTCTCGTCTCCTCTCCAACCTACTCTCCTCCTCTGGTGTTTCTGTAGCCGTTTCGGAGATCCCTCGATGGGCCATTACTCGACTCTTATGCATCACCCATGCTGCCTCCTGGAATTTCCCGTTCATCTTTACCTTAAAGCCCTTTGGGTCGTTCGGCTTGCGGCCTTTATGAGTCCTACAGCATCAAAATCAGAGACATATTCGACAAAATGACACAATTTCGTCTAAAAAGTGGGTGATACGTTGCCTACCGTTCGTAGTGTTCTGTACAGGTACGACAAAGGACCCACTCGCCATTCTCCTCATCTAATTCCTTCACTTCCGGGTCCTGGCGCACGCTCTCGGGCCACTCAGAACGTCGACGGCGAGCCTCATAAGGTGCTAGCATGTCAATTCACGCAATGTCGTTAACTTCCCTCGTGTTAGTGTCTAGATAGCTACACCTGTTGAAAGTGATATGGACACATACATGTTGAAGTTGTCTATTTGGTCTATGCTACGGACTTTTACTCGTCTTCCGAGTTAAGGAGCTAGTAGCGAAAAGAGTGGCCCCGTCGCTTATGTATCTGTCATGCTCTTTCGTGTGCTGGATGAGAGCTCTCCATGCGCGACTCTGCTTCAGCAATGCAGAGTTCCCAACAATCCACAGGCTGCTCTTGGCACGAGTAATGGCGACGTTCATACGCCGCTCATCAGCCCAGAAAGCATCGAGGACCTCATCTTCCACTTCGTTGATGCGTCTTTGTTTCTTCTTCTTTCTGCGACCACCGTGGCTGGTACGGACGCATGAGTAAATGATAATCTCCTTCTCACGACCTTGAAAGCCGTCAACGGTGTTTACCTCGATGCCCAAACGACGATCAAACTCGGCCTCTAGTTTTGCGATTGCGCCACGCACTTCGTATATCTGTTGTTTATACGGCGCAATGACACCAATACGCTTCTTCCACTCGATGCGTGGGAATTTAGTGAGCAACCGCCGTACAAGCTCAATCACAGCCTCAACCTCACTCAAGTTTCGCAGCGACGTCGACCCGCTAACTTGACTCTGAGCGCCCTGTACATCCAGGAACAACAACGGCTTAAAAGTGCGGTCGTGGTGGTAATCCTGCGCAGTCCAATCGCTCATATTGTCATCGTGCACTAGTCTCCCGCCATAAAAGTAGGTCGACGGGAATTCGGCAATTTCAGGATGCATACGATATTGCTGGTTCAACAGCAACACCGGTGATCCATTCTCTACAAGCCGCTGCTGTAAACTCCGATCGTATCCCATGGATACAAGCTTCTTCGAAATCACAGTCGCTGGTAACTGACGGTGGTCCCCCACAAGCACAACACGATGAGGACGGAACTTGAACGGGATCAGTGTGCTTGCCTCAACAGCTTGTGCAGCTTCGTCGATGATCAAGGCATCAAAGTCTTGTGCGAACTCACACATCGCCACAGATCCAGCTCCGCTAAGAGTGCAGAATACTATCTGAGCGTTCTTTATGATCGCCTGGCGTGCCTGTTTCACCGTCGTAAATGTACTTCGATGCTTCGTGACCAGACTCTCAAGCAGGACCTCTTCTACCTCACGAGCGTATTTACGCATTTTCTTGCGGTTTTTCTTGCTTTCGCTGGCCTCCCGGGATGCAGCCAAACTTGATAGTTGTTGACTGCTTTCCGGCCGACCTACACGCACAATACGTGGACGATAGGACTCACTCTTCTCACCGTTAAACAAGCCTTCGCTGAGAACGCGTACCACCAATTCATCGACAGCAGCATTACTAGGTGCAGCCACGAGGACACGAATCGATGTTTCAGCAACAGTCTTGGACACTGCTGAAGTCCGTACACTTTGGAGCGATGCACCGACTCGAATACGCGCTGTGCCCTTTGCTTTCTGGAGTGTGGACAGCCCAGCACCATCCAGCAACGCAGAAAGAAGACCCAAAATTGTCTTGGTTTTGCCAGTTCCTGGCTATGATAGCATAAAACACAATTAATGATCAGTTTAAGCTAGCCACAAGATAAAGAGACCATAGCGTACCGGTCCTTGAATAATGACTCTGCTGTCCTCGCCTAGGCATCCGAGGATTGCATCCACTTGTGAGTCATTGTAGTGCTTATGCAGGTGTTTCAGCAATCGTGGTGAAAGAATCGATGACGATGCAACAGATTTCTTAGATGGCAACTCTGTCTTGGTAGAGGGTACTAGTTGTCCGCGTAGTAGCACTTGCTTGAGATCGTTGGGAAAAAACGATATTGCCTTTATTGCCTGGAACTCGCGTGCGCTAGTGGTTGTGTTGTGTACTTGTTGAAGTGACCATCTCCAATTGGGCGTCCGCTGATTTGAAAGACAAAGCTCTGTCAACACGCTAAAGTTTTCTACTGCATCATCTCGATCGCGCTTTTGAGCACGAATAAGTACGCAGATCTGGTCACTGTCGTTCGATCCTCTACTTCCGCCCTTACCTCCAGGGGCACTTTTTCCTCCCACCGCAACTACGGAGTCGCACAAAACGACACCAAAAACACACATCTCGTAATTCTTCCAGCGGGGTGAGCGAACCAATATCAGATCACCGCTCATGAAGTCTGATGAAGCCTTCTTACCCAGTGCAGATGCATCAAATGTGAGAATGTAGTCGTTCTTGCTGAATGTGCTTCCAGTAAAGCCACTCTCAGAAAATATAGCGCCCAAACTCAGTCCCACCAACTGCGTAGAAGTCCCTTGCATACCGCAAGGTGATACTGAAGCAAGTGACAGATGACGCGTTGGGCATGAGCCTCCCCCACCTCTCCTATCCGTTGTGTTGCTTACAGATGCAACTAGCTCCTCCATGATCGCCTCGAGCTGCACACTGCAATAATCATCAATGGATGAATACTGAGATGGAAGTTTTCCACCAGCATATCGTTGAAGACATACTGTCTTCTGTTCGGATCCGCGGACATTTCTGGGTGTCATGTCGAGCAGAAAGTCATAGAATTCGTCTAGTGCTGGCCACAGCAATGAGCTTTTCACAGCCGATTGTTTCTTTGTGGTGCTAGACAAAAACCTGGGGTCTTCCGTTTCTTTGAGACAGCTTTTGCTGGAATGGAAGGCGACGATGTCAAGGCAGCAGGAAGAGCTGACTTCGAATGCTGGCTGGTTGTTGCTTCGCCCTCATGAACAATACTACTGGCCTTTGACAATAACTTCGTGCCGTTCTTATCGCCAGAATCACCCCCTGCCGCTTTCAGAGCTGCCTCTAGTACATTAGAGCTAGATGTATCATCCGTTTCATCTTCGTCACTTTCCGACTCGGACGAGGATGAAGATGAGAGTGCGATTGGCTCTCGTCGTTTTACACGGTTCACGACCGGCACTACGTCTTCGTCTTCACTTGCATCCTCCTCATCGTCTGCGCTACTAGGAGCTGTAGTTTCTGGTATACCTGGGTTGTGGGTAGCAAGTTCGTCCATAGCCATAACCATTGTCTCACATGGTTCAAGATTAACAGGATTCGATAAGGTTGGTGCAGGCTCAGCCTTTCCCTTCGAGAGAATAGCCTTACTATCGACTTTATCTTCCAAACATACATCATCGTCGGCATCAAAATCATCTTGATGTAACTTGTACTCAGAGTAGTTTCCACTGTCAATTGTCGAAGCTCGCGACGGCGGAATATCGACCGACATTGCAATCTCTTCCTCCTGATCTTCTTCCTCACCCTCTTCCTCTTCAGGATCAGACATGTTGACATCAGATTCATCCCCATTATCACTCTCGCTCGTGACATGTACAGAGTCATCTACAGTTTCCTTTGATGGCGAGCGTCCCGTTGTTCCAGCTTGTTCACATGACTGGTTTCCCTGTTCACTTGCAATGAGTTGAACGGGAGAATGATCATCTGCGCCGCTGGAAGAAACGTGATCGAACAGTGACATCGTTGGCATTTGCTCTTGCGATGTTACCGTAGTTGACAGTTCGGACGTAGGTTCTGTGCGCTTAGCAGTTAAATTATCCTCACCTTTAGATTTGTTGCGGTACTCATCAAAACTGTTCACTTTGCTGTGCGAGGCAGATTCACCCCCTTGGATATCTTGGGACTGCGTTCTGAATGTACACTTTGCTGCTCAGTGGATTGTATATCTGCAACGAGTTCCTGAATGTGATCATCGTCCGTTTCTTTCATATCCTGGTCACTATCACACCTGGCCAAGTCCAGATATCGAGCGGTGGACTTAGCTGTTATAGTTTCCGATGAAGTATCCGTTGATGATGCCGCTGCTGAATTGTTGCCGTCATAATTGGCACCCTCAGATGAACGACTTGATGGTTCGTGTACTGAAGGAGGCTCTGGCTGTGTTGGTGTCGTCACAGCAGCTTGGAGAAGTTCGTTGGATCGCCTAAGAATTTCATTTTCTCGCTTTAAACGTTCCATTTCTTCCAACATCTCGGGTGCCACCATCGCGACCGGCTCAGCTTGCTTGGCTCCCCCTACTACTTCTGTCTGCTGTGGCTGAGCAGTGAAAGTACCTTGTTTGGATTGCATTTGCACATGCGATTCTATAGGCGACAATTTTGCTGGGACCGGAGAGGTTACCGGCAACTGAACACAAGCTGATGTTAACGAGTTAGTATCAGTAGTAGTAACATCACCATTAGAAACTAGTTTCTGAGGAGTTGCAAGCTTCCGCTCCACTTCTTCAAGTGCCATTGCAAACATGAGATCTTCTTCCATGTCATCAACAATAAACTCGTTTTTAGTCGGACTTGACGGTAGTTGGGCTGTGACAGTTGAATGTGCACCTGATACATCCGTTTGCGTGCTTGGATTTGAGTGACAACAGTAGCAGATTGAGCTAAATTCGCCACTGCTTCATTCACACCGACAGTCTGCTGCTCAGCAACCTCAGACGTTTGTGGCCGTACAGGTGAAACAACAAAAGGAGTAACAGACACAGGAGCAGCGGCAGCAGAAGCACTCAACGCAGCAGTCGGCTTTGCATCGCGTTGCAGTGTCTGAATACGGTACTCCACTCGCTCCTTCTGCTCTCGCTCCAGTTGCGCCTTCACTTCGGCCAGGGTCATCTTCGCAGCCGTCTTTCGCGTCGTCCTTTTCACCGGCGTATTCTTCTTTATAGCTGCAGTCTTCTTGGCTGGTGTTTTCTTCTCCATCTTCCGTGCAGCTGACGTTTTAGCTCGCGTTTTGATCGCCTTACGGTCTTGTGTCAAATCTTCCACTGCATTCGTCACAGTAGCTGCGTCATTCACGCCCGTAGCCGCCAGCCGCTTCTTGAACTCGCGCATACCTACCTCCACACTAACAAACTCGCTCTTGTCGCGTCGCTGCTTCTTGCGCTGCGCAGCAGTAGCCGCCACCTTGCGCTTCAGGCCTACGTCCATGCTCGCAACTGTCGAGCGCATTTCAGCCAACCACAGTCAAGTGTAGCCATTCGATCTTTCACGTGGTGCACATCAGCAGTCGCCATTTAAGCGCGTTATGTCAGCGCGCTTAAACTGGTTGGAGCGACCTTCGCGCGACCTTGCGGGAAGACGGCTGGCTGCCAATCGTGCTTTTCCCCAGATTTCAAGAATCCGAGCCAACTAACATGTCTGAGGTCGAGAAGAAGGAGGAGACGACGCCCAAGGTGGAGGCTGAAGAGGCCAAGGACCCGGAGTCAGAGGAGCCGCAGGCTTACTTTGAGCCGGTGGTGAAGCTCGATGAGGTCGAGGTGACGACTGGCGAGGAGGAAGAGGAGGTGATCTTCAAGCAGTACGTTGGGCGTGTATTTGGCGTTATTTACAGCTTGCTAAGCGTATTTTACGCGTTATTTTAGGCGTGCCAAGGCGTTTTGCTACCGTGAATCGCTGCTGGACAAGGGAACGGGCAAGAAGTCGTGGTGCGAGCGTGGCGTGGGCGACGTGCGTTTCCTCAAGCACAAGGAGCACCAGAAAGTGCGCATGCTCATGCGTCAGGAGAAGACGCACAAGATCTTGATCAATCACCTCGTGGAGTCGCGCACGGAGCTCACGCCCAACATGGGAAGCGACCGCGCCTGGGTCTTTAGCTGCTACGACTTCGCCGAGGGCGTCGTGGAGACGCAGGTCTTTGCGCTGCGCTTCGGCAATGCGGAGAACGCGCAGAAGTTTAAGGAGGCGCACGATGCTGCCAAGGCCAACAACAAGAAGCTCGAGGATGGTGCTGATGCTGCCGACACGTCGGCGGGAGATGACGCCGCCAAGGCGCTCGAGTCGCTGGACGTCAAGAAGGAGGAATAGACAGGCAGCGGGAAACAGGGTCAATCAGGTGCAGCCGGACTCTTGTGGAAGTTTTCATTTACTACATTTTCAACCATATACCTCGTCTTGTTGACGTTTCGCTTGGGTTAGCAGTGCTGTGGTCTATGGAGCAGGTAACAGACGATCGATGGAGTCGTCTTGGATGTCACTGCAGCTCGAAGTGGTGGTAGCAGGAGCGGAGCGGTTGTACACGGATACACCGGCGATGATGAGGGAGAAGCCCACGAAGTAGAGACTGCTGAGTTCCTCGTTGAAGAGATACTTGGCTGCCACAACCGCGAAGAAGTCGGATGTGAGCAGGGACAAGTTGAAGACGGCAGCGTCGCCTGTGGTAAGGAAGATCTGTGTAGCCATCGGTTAGAGCAGTGGCTTGGTCAAAGTGTTAACGGAGCGTACCGACGTCGACGTGTACATAACGAGCATAGTGACGATGTAGCTGAGCAGACACAATGCACTGGGCCAAGTCCTAGCGACACATCGTGATGAGTTAGGCACCACCAAACACCTCGACTACTGGAATCGTACCAGTCCACAGCGCGGACGATGTCTCGTTCAAAGTAAGCTGCCTGTATTGAACTGATGAGGAAGCCGAAGAGTCCAACCATGCCGAGAAACTCCATCTGGAGACAACAACAGTTAGCATTCTTCATAGCAAACCTCATGGACTGCAACTCACACGACGATTCTCCTTCTTGACGAGATACTCTTGTCCCACATTCGAGCAGGCGTAGACCGCACTACCAACCAAGCAGAGCACGTCTCCATACAATGCAGAGACGTTCCACGACGTCTTGAGCATCGTTTCCTGGTCTCGAATCGCATCCGAGATGACCAAAACACTGATTCCCACAAGACAGAAGAGCACTGCCACAAAGTGCGAGCGTGTGTACTTGGCTCTCAGAAACACCGTCGACAACAGCATCACGACTGGAATTGTGAAACAATCCAGCAGCATGACACTCGAGATGGACGTGTACTTGTAGGCACAGACCACGAGGAAATTGCCTTGTACATCAGCAAACGCCAACGCGAGATACTGCCACCACGGGATCTCCAGTTTGTAGTCGCGTTGGTGTCGGAACCGCATGATAGGATCCACCAAGTACATACATAGCAGCAGATAAGTGCCAGCACTCTGCGTCACTGGAATCTGGATCTGAAGCGCACAACATCCGCAACGTCGGACTCGTCGTCATGAATGCCGACATACAGAGTAAGACGCACCTGGAACGAGTCGTTCAATAGTTGAGAGAACACGCCGGTGCATGCAATGAGCACCGAGATAAACTGACCGAGAACCAGCACGCGGTTCTTGTCGTATACCGCCCAGCACGAGGAACGCCGGCCATCCGTCGCCATTTGACCGCGTTTATGGAAGTACTGTGGCTGTTCAAAGCGTGAATGATGAGGACGTACACAGCAAAGTACTCTTGATTGTAGATTAATAGTGATCATACCAGTCTCTCACTGCTCCTGACGGTACGGCTCCTCGATCTTCTTCACCATTTTGTCGTACAACGTGCAATTCCCCGCCTGCTTCTCGGCCATCAGTCGGTTCAACATGGGCTTCCACTTGCGTCCGCGGTGTTGATAAACCAGTTATTCACTTGCTCCATCGTGATGCCTCCTTCGTGTGCAAGCCACTCCTTCTCCTCTTCGGTCGGGTACGGATGATGCAGGTTGTGCTCAAACCACTCGTGCATGAGCTTCTTCGACAGCTTTGATAAACTCGAGCGTTTCTTGGGCAAACTGTTGCGAGCTGCGAGTTCCAGAGCATACGGAGACACGTGAGAGAGCGACATGGAGAGGGACGGCAGCACATTTCCACTTCTCTCCATGCTTGGCTGTGGTTCTTGCTGTTGCATTCGCCTTTCGCCCCACGCATGAAGATGTTGTGCTGTCTGCTCATATCGAGTCTGAAGACACGGGTCTTTGACTTGCGCAACAGCGTCCGCCATATTCTGCATCGCCACCGCCTCCATGTACTGCGATCTGCTACTGTCGATGCTGGAGAATCCTTGATAACTTTGTGGCATTTTCTCCACCGCCGCTGCGAGCGGGTCGACCGAACCAGGTTGATTTTGAACTACCGGGTTCTTCGCGAAAAGGAGCATGCGTTGGAAACTCTCGTTCCCTTTGAACGCATTGTCGTCGAACAACCGTTTGCGGCTGGACTCCACCAATTGCATTGTGTCCTCTCTGTTGGGCATCGGCTGAGCACATTCACCTTGAGAAAGCGACGACAGCATTGTTGTTAGTTCTTGCTGCATGCCTTCACTTCTGACTGCTGCCCGTGAACGGCGCATTGGTAGCTTCTTTTGCATTGCTACAGTCGCTTTCATGGTCTTAGCGACGCTCTTGAAACTTCGTCGTTTTCGTAGGTCGTAGCTGGAACGATTTGGGAACGTCATGGTCTCTGGTGGCAAAACAATGAATGATCGATGCAACACTTATCGTAGCAGGTTGTCTCAATACATCAATCAATTCTGTTTCGAGTGATTGGAAGTGACTACAGAGCGGTTAAGTTGAAAGGAGACTAGAAGAACTACTAATTCGCTCCTGAAGCAGGCGATTGCTACGACTGCGTTCTCGAACGGAACGCGCAACTTCAGATTGTTCTCGAGTAAAAAGGAGTGTTTCTTCAACCTGGATCGACATTTGATGGAGTTTGGCCATAAGTGAAGTCTGGTGTTGCTCCGAGTCCTCGTCATCGAGAGCGTACGACGACGCTGTCGACGTCGTGGAGCTTCGACTACGGCGAGTCATGGTCACTGGAGCTTTCTCATAGATCACAACCGGAGTGCTCTTCAATCTGCTTGAATTGAGAACGTCACGACCTTCACTTTCATTGTCGATGTCGACTTCTTCACCTTCCTCACTAGATGATGAAGCCCACCCGATGGAAGACAAGTTGGATGCGCGGACTTCACTGTGGATGCTCAACACCTGCATTCGTGTCGAGATGTTAAGGACGAAAGACATCAAGGATCGTTCGCTACCTGCCATGCTCACTTCCGCTGGTTCCTCGACCTTTTCATTGCCATCTTCAGCTCGAAGTTGGTCAATGGTTTGGAAGTTCATGTGAGTAAAACATTCGCGACAAAAGTCAGCTCGTTTCAGGTGACCACTTGACATCGCATCTGGAGTAAGAACGATCTCCCTGCATCGGCACTTCTTGCAAACAGGTTTGCTACAACCAGCACAATTCGTAAAGCTCTCGAAGAACGACGGGCTACCTTTGCAGACGCAGCAATTCTTTCGCGACGAGCTGCATATTCCAAGGCGATTTGTCGACATCATAAGCGCCAACTTCTTCGCCCGAGTGCATTCCAGCGCGTTGACGAACGACAGTAACACGTCTGACATGGTTTTCGTCGCGAAATAAGACAAGATACCGCTATCAACTTCTCCCTGCATGAAAACACCGACGACGTCATCTTCAAGCTCCTCAAACAAGTAGCACAACGACACTTGTGCACGCTGGTGCATCGATTTGTGAGTATACCCCGGTCGCCTCACAGATTGCATGACATGGTACCCCATCCGTTGTCCTGTTACCTGACGCACCATGCCCATTTTCTCGAAGTAGCACAAGTCCCGGTTGGTCGCCATGGTCAACTTGATAGTCGCCCACTTAATCCCAGTGAAAGCGTAAGGCTCCGCCCGTGTCTTCTTGTGCACCACGGTCAGCACCGTACTTTCAGTGAGTTTTGGACACTTGATAGTGTTTATGAGCGCCATCTCTTCTGTGTTGTCGCAGTAAAGGCCTTCCATGACATCGTCGAAACGAGCGTGCAGTGTGCCAATGCACAGCAATGGCGTGGGTCCTACGGAGTGATGGCCGCGAAATAATCGGACACCGCGTTTCGATCGTAGACTTTTCCACCGACTAGTGTCTACGTCTCCTTCTAGGCTCCCATACACATCGATCGTCTTCATCAATGCTTTCTCGGCGTGGTCGTGGTAGCGATCGAGTTGATGTAGCTCCAAATTCACACTCGGGTGGTCAGATCGACGACTACGCAGTGGTTTAGCATGCTTTGGGGTCGGGAGGTAGCTGATGAGCCGCGAACCGAACCCAGGGCGACGTGGAGTTGACTGTGCCATGGATCGTCGTTTCAAAAGTGAGAAGGTAGATTGAAAAGAGTTTGTGGTGAGGCTTCGGAGAGACTTAGTGTGACGCAGCAGCGGACGTGTTGCCGCATAGGACGTCCGTACGGGAAGCTTCGTCGGCACGCCATGCCGCGTTGGTGGATCCCTGGATTTCGTGATTTACGATGTTTGCAGGGTGGAGACCAACGTCCAGGCTATGAGTCTGAAGGAGGCTCGATCGTGATGGCATCTGGTTTCGGCGTCGGCATGCACTTGCGTGTGGATAGACTCGGTGATCGAGTGTACGTTCACCGTAGCTTTCGATGTGATAAACCCCATCAAGATCTCGGTGGATGCCGCATCGACAATGTTCACGGGCATGGCAATGGGACGATGTCGTCTGAACGCCAACTACTTTGCAGGAGCTTTTAACCAAGATAATCACAAGTATGTTTCAGATTTGGTCTAATGTCCCTCCAGTCCGACGACGTGCTTTCATATCGGGGACCTGTAATCTACTACGGCCTGTAGTACAGGGTGCAGGTATGAAATGCAGCCATTTTCTTGAGTCAGAGACTTATGTCGAAGATTGATAAAGGATCGGGAGCTGCTGTGCTGCGTTATTCTCTCGCACGGCTAAGAAATAGTACGATCATGTTGTTGCTGGTTGCAGTTGTACCATGCAGAGAAATACAAGCTACAGTAGAATTCTATTAAACGATTATCTTTATGCAATGAAGCTTGAAAACCTTCGCCTTCAATCATCTGCATACTAGTTGAAACTTATTGGTCTTTGGGTATACAGAATTCCCCGGCAAATCGGCACCTGAGTCTGTCTATATTCCTCCACGAGTCAGTAGTGATAAATGAAAACGATGGTGACGGAGTTTGATGCAAAAATGGTACGTATACTGAATTACGTGCAAGTTAGCATCTTTGCGCAGTCTGCAGAAAGAGCTTGCATGAGTTGCTACATGCTGGTGGCAAATGGATGGCTTACAGTGAGCATTATGTATTGCTGGTACAAGCTTCGCCTATACCAGCCTGCCACATTAATCATAGCCCCCATGTCTGCATTGGCATGAAGAACCGCTATCTAGGATTGCTGATCTACAAAAGGTCATGTTGTCCAAGATGGTAATCGCGCTGCCCCAAGACATAAGGGCACTAGCAGAATCGACAACACTTATCTTTGACTTGCTCCATCCTCAGTCCAAATCAGCCCTCTACATCGCCCTACACCAACGCGATGCGTTGGTATTAATAGTATCGAATCTACAGAAAACTCACCGGTGTCAATGTGTTGATAATAACAAAACCTCAGTACCCTATTGCGTGGACCGGTCCCTGCGCACAATTTGTATATTCGCAATCTTTATCAGTCCCACCTTTCCCGATTTGCCGGGGATTACTGTATACTGTCCATGGATGATGTTGATAAATGTATTATAGTGTACGACTAAGTTTACTTTACTGTGTCAACATATTCCTCAAAGTCACGATCTAACGTCAGTTTTGCAGTTAGCGAACGGGGATTGTTCTCCTATCGTCGACGTCGTGATCAAACGAAGACGTCGATGTTAAAATGGAACTACTACGGCGCGCTATCTCGCAGGGGAACTTGTCCGAGGTTACGAACTGATTCGTTTTCAATTGACTCGAATTGAGCACATCTTCTTCGTCGCTTTCATGTCCAAGGACCCACACACTTTCCTCAAACATTGACGTATTCCCCATGGACGACAAGGTGGATGTTCGGTTGTCAACGTCCGTGTTCAACTCCTGCACCTGAATTGAAACCCTGTGCACGAAAGTTGCCAAAAGCTGACTGTCTATAGTCTCCACACCCTCGCTTTCCTCCTCTTCCTCAATGTTTGCCACGTTAAACTGCTCAGTAGCGTTGTCGCCATTGGCTTCGAGGCGAAGGTGATCCAAAGTGGACAAAGTCATCTTTGAGATGCATACGCTGCAAAACTCTGCTCGTTTTAGATGACTTCTGGGTCCTGTGGCACGTGCAAGAACTAACTCCCTGAATCGGCATTTCTTGCAGACAAATTCGTTGCATCCGGCGCAGTTTAACATACTCTCAAAGAACGATCGTTTGCCGTTGCAAACGTAGCAGCTTTTCTTCCCCCTAGAATTGTGTTGCGAGGTACTAGTATTGGACATCATGAGCGCTAGTTTCTTCGCGCGTGTACAGTCCAAAGCATTAGCAAGCTGTGCCAACAACAAATCCGACATGGCCATCGTTGCGAAATAGGACAACGCAGTTTGGTCCATTTCACCTCTCATGTAGACACCCACGAGGTCATCTTCCAGCTCCTCGAACAAGTAACATAGCGACACTCGCACGCGTTTGTGAGTCTTCTTGTATGGATATTCTGGCAGATCTACCGACTGTATGACATGGTAAGCCATCCGCTTCCCTGACGCCTGACGGACCATTCCCATCTTGTCAAAGTAGCACAAGTCTCGGTTGCTAGCTAGGGGAAGTTTAATCGTAGCGCACTTAATCCCCGTGAAAGCAAAAGGCTCCCTTGATGTTTGTTTCTGCGCTGTGTAGAGCACCGCACTCTCTGTTAGTCGAGGACACTTAATGGCGTTCATCAGCAGCATTTCTTCAGTGTTATCGCAGTAAAGACCCCCAAGGACATCGTCCAAACGACCGCGTAGGGTTCCCACACAGAGCAGCGGTGTTTGGTCTTCTCGTTCTACTTGACGTCCACGAAATAATCCGATGCCAAGGCGTGAGCGAAATGGACACCATTGAGTGACGTCCACATCGCGATCAAGTTTACCGTACGCCACAATGGTCTGAGAGAGTGTTTTCTCGACTTGATCATGATAGCGATCGAGTTGTGGTAGATCTAGAGTCACGACTGGGTACTCAGTTCGACGACGAAGGAGTGAATCGGTGATGTTTTTGGTGAGACTTGTCATGGCGCCAGGAATTTCGACAATGAGGTCACTCACAAGATTCTCGCGTGCTTTGCGGCGTAAGCTTACCAAGGACTTTGCCAAAGTGCCATGTGGTTTCGTCCTGAACATGCACTTCAAGGATACCATCCCAAACGTTCGTGACGTTCATGAATGAGCTCTTTCAAAGAAGCAGGTCCACTAGCGCAGAACTGGTTCTTTGTTCGTTTGTGGTGGGGTTTACGCATGAATACTGCTCACAAAAGTATCACAAGAGGAAGAATGGCACGCATGAGTATTGTTTGCGGTTGTACGTGAATAATGCTTAGGCGAATAGAAGTGATTTGGTTGTGTGTGGAATTCGATGTCTGTGGTCGCCGAGCTGGTGAACAATCACGAGGTTTGTTCATTCGCATCCAGAGCCTTCAGACGAGTGTGTATTTCGACGACTACGTTCACGAACCCTGTGTGCTACGAGAGACTGTTCTCGAGCGAAAAACAAGGTTTCTTCAGCTTGGTTTGCCACCTGTTGGAGTTTCGCAAACAATGTAACCTTGAACTGCTCCGGGTCTTCATATTCGCAGTCGTACGACGACGACGTCGAAATGGTGGACGACCGACTGCGACACGAAAAAACCCTTGCGCTCTTGTCTGGATCAATGAATTGCCCAGTCTTCAGTCGACTCGAGTTGAGAACATCTTCACTTTCGTCAACGTCCGACACCTTCCCCATTGACGACAAGCTAGAAGCTCGGTTGTCACCGCGAGTGCTTAGCTCTTGCATCCGAGCCGAAATTTTGCGCACGAACGATGTCATCGATCGATCACTGCCGTGAATATCCACATTCACCTCCTCCTCGACCTTGCAGAACGTGCCATTCGCTGTACTCCGTTCTTCTCCACTATAAGCACTCGCCTCTCCTCGAATCTGGTCACGTGATGACAAGTTTATCTTGGAGATGCACATGATGCAAAATTCAGCCCGCTTCAAGTGACACCAAGACGTCGTGTCACGAGCAAGCACGTGCTCTTTGAATCGACATTTCCTGCACACATGGTTGTTGCATCCAGCGCAATTGGCAAGACTCTCGAAGAATGACGAGCTCCCTGTGCACACTTTGCAGTTCTTCCGCGACGAGTTGATGCTACCGACAAGAGGACAATAGTTCGCCGTAATAAACGCCAACTTCTTTGCTCGAGTGCAGTCCACTGCGTTGGTAACTGCTAACAGCACATCCGATATCCCAACTGTAGCAAAGCACGACAACGCAGAGAAGTTCATCTCACCCTGCATGTAAACACCCACGAGGTCATCTTCCATCTCTTCCAAGATGTAGCAAAGCGACATCTGCACACGTTTGTGTGTGGATTTGTGAGGATATTCAGGTAAATCCACCGACTGCATGACGTGGTAAGCCATCCGCTTCCCTGGTGTTTGCCGTACTAACCCCATCTTGTCAAAGTAGCACAAGTCCCGATTGCTTGCTACGGACAATTTAATAGTCGACCACTTGATGCCTGTGAAAGCGTAAGGCTCCAGCCGCGTCTTCTTCTGCACCGCATACAGAATGGCGCTTTCTACTAGGCGAGGACACTTGATGGCATTCATCAGCAGCATCTCTTCTGTGTTTTCACAGTAGACTCCCTCCATGATATCGTCCAAACGACCACGTAGAGCTCCGATGCAGAGCAATGGGGTTGCACCGGTTGTAGTGGGGTATCGACCACGGAATAGCTGTACACCGTGTCGGGATCGAAGGCATTTCCATCGGTTCGTGTTGACTTCTGGTTCCAATTTGTTGTACGTTGCGATGGTCTCGGCCAAAACTTTCTCAGCTCGATCGTGATAGCGGTCGAGTTGGGGTAGACCTAGAGTTAGTGTCGGGTGTTCGGCTCGACGGCTACGTAGCGACATTGTGCGCATTGGGATGGAGAGGCAACTCACGTATCGTTGAGGGCAAGTGGCGCGATCGGAGCTTGAATATGTCATGTCGGTGGCAAATTGACAAATGAGGCGATCGCTAGGGATCATTTGGGCGGGAATGGAGACTTTCATCTGCACTATCCTACATGTACCGGTATCTCAGCTCATCTGTGAACATACACTGTTTCGGTGGGGTGGTTGCATCCCACTACTGCCCACTATATCAAACGTGGCGAAGTACATGTGTATCTGCAGAGGTGCGTCACTCAGATTCACTCAGCAACTCTGAGCTTCTGCTGTTGCTTTGTTTGGTGAGAAGCGGAGTCTCCTGTAAAGGCTCACATGTTAAAAGCGAAGGTCGTCGATGCGAGAAGATGCATCGATGGGTCCGTGGGATGGAGAACCTTGAAACAGTGAAGGCACCAGCACGCATGTGCTGTAGCTTGTGGCTGTCCGTTGCGCGAGAAGCTTCATCGACTTGCTGATGGAGCAATCGGGGCACTGAATAGGATTGTTACTTGCATGAGTCCTGGCTTTAGTGACGAAGATGTGTTCACTACATGTTGTACAAGTTGTCTTCGGATCCCCCGTATGATACCTTGACACAGAAACGATTAACATACGCGTTGAAGACGCAGGGTACGCTTCAACATGGTATCCATGATAACTGAATTATCACACATCAATAATTCTATCTCCGCTGGCCGTCGCGAAAGCGCTCGAAGAACGCCAGCATCCGATCATCAATCTGCGGTGTCACCACTGACAATGCGCGAACAAAGTGTCGTTTTGCTACGTTGGCTGCTGCACGGTCCTCCTCCACCGCATGAAGAGCAGCCTCGCGACAGAGAGCTTGGAGCTCTGCACCCGAGAATCGAGCAGTGGCAATGGCCAACTCGGTCATGCTGACATCTGACGCCAACGGTGTCTTCCGGGTGTGGATCTGTAGAATCTGCTCACGGGCTGGGACGTCCGGTGGAGACACGTATAGTGCACGGTCAATACGACCAGGCCGCATCAAGGCGGGGTCCAATAGATCAGGACGATTCGTCGCAGCCACCACTAAGACGCGCTTCAATGGCTCCAATCCGTCCAGCTCAGTCAGTAATTGACTCAGTACACGGTCCGAGGCACCACTGCTACCTCCAGAGCCTCGTGTACTAGCAAGTGCATCGATCTCGTCGAAAAAGACCACCGTCGGTGAAGCAGCGCGGGCCTTGCGAAACACTTCACGGACTTGCTGCTCTGACTCGCCTACCCACTTGCTAAACAGCTCAGGACCTTTGATAGCAATAAAGTTCATGCCGCTCTCTGTAGCCAAAGCTTTAGCTGCCAATGTCTTACTACAACCCGGAGGGCCGTACAATAGCACTCCCTTGGGCGGACGAATGCCCATACGCGTAAAAGCTTCCGGGTGCTGCAGCGGCCACTCCACAGCCTCACGAAGAGCCTGCTTAAGCGCATCTTGTCCACCAATATCACTCCACAGTACACGCGGTACATCCACTGAAATCTCACGCAAAGCACTTGGTCGAATTCCTCGCATCGCTAGTTTCAGATCACTCAGAGTCACTTCAAACGGCGGTAGCGATTCAGTGTCGGTTAACACAGCTCCACTTAGCTGAGAATTATTCGCAAACGCACGGTGAAGAGCTAGCAGGGCAGCCTCCTTGCAAAGAGCGCTAAGATCAGCTCCAACATACCCATGGGCGCTTGAACTCAGCTCTTGTAGTTCGACGTTCGTGAGCTTGTGAGGTAACCTTCTTAGCGCTACACGCAAAATAGCAAGTCGGTCGCTTGCCCGCGGGATACCAATCTCCACTTCGCGGTCAAAACGTCCGGGCCTCCTCACAGCGGGATCAAGGGCATTTGGTCGGTTCGTAGCAGCCAACACAACAACTTGACGAGATGAACTCAATCCATCCATCAACGTAAGCAAAGTTGCTACCAGTCGACGTTCCATGTCACCAACACGGGAATCACGCTTTGGACAGATCGCATCGAGCTCATCAATAAATACAAGAGACGGCGCTTCTTTAGCAGCCTGCGCAAACACAGCACGCAAGTTTGCCTCACTCTCTCCAACGAATTTACTCACAACTTCCGGTCCGTTGATCGTAAACACCCGTGCTTTCAACTCCTTCGCCAAAGCTCTGGCAATCAACGTCTTGCCCGTTCCAGGTGGTCCAAACAATAAAACACCCTTTGGAGCTGGCAGGCCAAATCTCTCAAACGTCTCGGGGTTTGTCAGTGGCTGCTCCACCACTTCACGAACAGCCTTAAGCTCCTCCTGCAGACCTCCGATCGCCGCAAACCCATCCATTTTGCTTCTAGGCAATACTTCAGCTTTCTTCTCGTCTGAACCCTCGCGTTTCTCCCATGTCACCGTCAACGTCGTTTTAGCCGCCAAAACTCTCACAACCTTCTCTTCGGTGTCTCCATCAACCTGCAGCACCGTAAACACAGTGTTCACACCATGCAGCGGCAGAGAAAGCAGTGCATTTGGATGCACCAATGCTCCGTCAATCATCGCCACAATACACCGCGTCAAGAGTGTGCGTTCCTTCTCCGAGAGCTTCTGCTTGTGACTGAAAGTGCGGGATACCAGCTGCAGCTTCACACTCTTGGCATTGGGGCTTGGATCTTGCAGAACTTGCACTGTCACCGTCTCCACTTGTTGCTCAGTTACTGCTGCTTCCCACATGGAGCTGAGACCCACACCACGTCGCTTGATCTTGTCCATGGGCCACGCCATACCACAGAGTAGCAACTTGGGAACCTTCTCGGACGTGTAGAGCACCACGTAGGCACCTGATTCGAGAGCGAACTGCGCCATATCATTGGGATTTAAATACACTTTCGACACACTGCGAGCCGAGCGAGCGCCGGCGCGTACAAACTGCACACGCGCCTCGAGCTGCTCCATGGTCTTGATGACTGGCTTCAGTCGCTAATCCCCGAGTTAGTGACGAATTGAAGCCATGTCACTGATGTGGATGTGGATGTATCCCCTGTAGAAAGTGATATGGATACAGCAAGTTGAAGTTGACCTTGGATTGCATGAGCTCACAACAGAAAGTAGAAGACGCTGACTTGGAGGAATAGTTCGTGGGTAATAGATGACCAGTCCATGTGAAAGCTGAGGCGAACTCGTCGTGGCCAGCGCCATCGAAACTTGACTTTGACTGGTTGGACGTCTTCATGGTCGTTGTCACAGTTGCAGCTTCCAACGGCTGCAATGCTTGACGAAATCGACCAACTTAGATGATGCGCATCTTGGACGCTGATCCGTGCGTATGGGTCGTAGTCTGCGTGGTGTAATACGAAAAACTCGCTGGGGTTTTGCCAGCGGCGGTCAAATTCGTCGTCGAAGTGCAGTTGCACAAGTTCCTCTTGAGGCACTCTTCGTCGGACAGTGGCGTTGCTACTGTTCATGGTTGACGCTAGGCTGGAGCATTCGAGGTCTTGCCTCGGTGGTTCAGCTGTGATGTCACAGCTGGCAAGTGGTCTGCGTCCAGACTCCAGCGCCGCTCTCACGAGACTCGTCCATTGACTATAAGTCTTGACGTCTGGTGCTCGCAGTCGAACTTGCTTGGTGTGCCATCCGTACTCGAGCGCAAACTCCAGTTTGGACGTCATTCTGTTGGTCGTTGGTAGAAGATGTACGGGGTGGATGCATGGGTCGAGAGGAACGCGAAACTCTCCACCGAGTAGACTCGGACGTCGAATTAGCAGCACAGGTAAGGCGTGACGATAGTCTTGGCGATGGTAGGTCAGCTGCACTGGTGTCTTTGCCCTGAATGGTGCAACGTGTTAGAGAGCATCGAATCTCGAGAACAAAGCGACTTCGACGTACCAGAAGAGGTGGCATGAGCGGACTTTCAACGTGCCCGAGAACACCGGAGGTTGCGTGTCCATTGCTACTCAAGTGTTCACTAGAGAGATCGTTTCTGTTTGAAGACGTTAAACAGGGGAATACTAGCTTGTTGAATCGAGTACTTCTGTGTTCCCATGGCAACAGGGAAAGATCCAAGTTGAGGTGGTCGAAATCCTTGCTCTGATATCGGAGATGCTCATTTTCTCGTCGAAGTTGCCACCTTTTCCAACTTTGCCATTCCTGGTCGAACACTCTTTACCCACTTGGCCAGAATGCCACTATGGACGATAAAAATCCGATACATGCACTGCTGCTTAGCTGAACAAGCATTTATCGTCCAAAAATTCGAGTGCCACGTGACACTACGTTGCCGGCTAAAACGCATTTTGCCGACTCGATCTGACTGCAAAGCCAAGTCTCTGTGCATGTACAGTCCACGTTGAAGTGCAGAATAAGATAGACGCAATGGCTACTACGCTCGCAATGCAGTCGACCAAGACTCAAATCGATGTAGTGACCACCCAGTCCGTGTGGCTTCAATCGAGCAGAGGCAACTTGCCACAAAATAAACGTCTTGTCTGACTTGCACTGTGCCGACTCCGGATGTCGCCATGTCCAAGTCCCTCTTGGGGTTCCAGCCCCGTGGCACTCACCACAAACGAAATCGACTTGTCATTATCGAATTCGCCTTCGAGATGCAACAGCAAAGGTCGAGTTTCAGTCGCTCTCGAGCCTCGCAGCGTTCTATGCGTCGACTCGCAGTGCCAGCACTCTCCATGTCGCTACGTAGCCGTCGAGCCGAACACCCGACGCTAACTCTAAGTCTACCCCAACTCGACCGCTATCACGATCGAGCTGAGAAAGCTTTGACTGAGACCATCGCAGCGTATGACAAATTGGAACCAGAAGTCAACACGAACCGATGGAAATGTCTTCGATCCCGACACGGTGTACAGCTATTCCGTGGTCGATACCCCACTACAACCGGTACAACCCCATTGCTCTGCATCGGGGCTCTACGTGGTAGCTTTGACGATGTCATGGAGGGGGTCTACTGCCAAAACACAGAAGAGATGCTGCTCATGAACGCTATCAATTGTCCTCGACTAGCGGAGAGTGCTGTGCTCTACAGTGTTCAACGACAGACATTGTGTGAGCCTTACGCTTTCACAGGCATCAAGTGGTCGACTATTAAATTGTCCGTAGCAAGCAATCGGGACCTGTGCTACTTTGACAAGATGGGGTAGTACGACAGACACCAGGGAAGCGGATGGCTTACCACGTCATGCAGTCGGTGGATTTACCTGAATATCCTCACAAATCCACACACAAACGTGTGCAGATGTCGCTGTGCTACATCTTAGAAGAGTTGGAAGATGACCTTGTGGGAGTCTACATGCAGGGTGAGATGGATCATGCCGCTTTGTCGTATTTTTCGACACCTGCAGTGTCGGATTTGTTGTTGGCAGTCACGAACGCCATGGAATGCACACGAGCCAAGAAACTCGCCGAGATGATGGTCATAGCCCCTCCTACTAGCTGGAGAAGACGATCATCTCGTAGATGTTGTGACGTCTGTCGAGGGAGCACATCGTTCTTTGAGAGTTTGCAAGAATGTGCAGGCTGCAAGTTCCAATATGTCTGTAAGAAGTGTCGATTGAAGGAGAACGTCCTTGCTCGTGACACAACGTCAACTTCGCATTTGATGCGAGCCGAGTTCTGTCGTGTGTGCATCTCCAAGATGGACTCGACTTCCATCGAGGAGCTTCGTGTAGAAGCTGGTGGCTTTAGTGTCGCTGGTCAACGTACGGCAGACATGAACGCAGCATTCTGTCACGTGGACGAGGAACCGGAAGACGTGGACATCCCTGGGAGTGATCGCTCTCTAACGGCGTTTACTCTCAAGATAACGGCACAACTGCAGGACCTCAGCAGTCGGAGCGACGTTCGTATCTCCAACTTGTCGTCGATGGAGAAAGTGTCGATCTCCGAGGACGAGGACGAGCTGCTGGGTGAAGGTCGAGACGTGCTCAACTCAATTGGAAAGAAGAGCAACCAGCTCGTACCATTCGACAAGGACCCAATAGATTCGTCTCGCCGTAGCTCACGCTCTACGACGTCGACGGTGTCTTCTTCGTACTACCATGATGACGACGACATGGAGCAGTACCGGACGTCGCTGTTTGCGAGGCTGTTGCAAGTGTCGAACCAAGCGGAGGCGACATACCATCTCACGCAAGAGCAGTCGCCCATTGCCCACTCGGTCTTCCAACGCAACCGCCGCATGCAGGACGACAGATCCGTCTACAGCCAGTAAGACAAATGCAGTTAGCTCGTTCAATTGACAGCTTGCAGGTGAACCAGCAGGCCACGAGAATTCACGTTGAACATCCGAGTTGGCCTTGTCCTGGTGGATTACGGTCACTGTGGAATGTGCTGCCCCCGCAAGTTCTTAGCGGGATCGTTGGGGCGCGGACATGTCTGGTCCTGTCTCTAGGATGACCACCAAGCAGTAAAGTCACTAACCAAGAGCTGCAGAGTGGATACTCGATCGTGGCAAGTAATAGTGTTGTAATTGCACTAGCTGGTACACTTGCACCGTTACAAACGTGTCAACTTGATCACAAGTGCGAATTCGTGTCCTGGATTGCAGTCGTGTGTCCCAAACATGTATTTCACATGCTGATGGTCAAAACGACAACAGAATGTACTACGAAGGAGATCGCCTATGAATCATAGTTGTTCGGGTGAGTGCCTCTCACTGTGGTCCAAGATCAGCTCACGCTGCCTCACTAATCCGGATGATCAAGCTGTACAACTTGCTACTGTACCGTAGTCTTCTCTTCCTCCACCTAGGCACCAATTAGGCTATCCAAGCAGTCTCACCCAAGGACACCTAATACTATTATAATACTTGCTTGGGAAGCATTGCCAACGGGTTTCTCGCTCACGTCAACATCTAGCGAGCTTTTGTTTGCAGTGCATTGCTCGGCGGCCCGTACAACTAAGCTCGTTCGATGTTGTGAGTCCAAACTTGCACGTTGTGGTGCTATGACTCATAGCCTATGAGTAAAAAACTAGCGTTAACTACTGCAGCTGAATAAATGTGTTTGAGATTTACCTATCCTCTAGTTCTCTTCAAGCACCGATCAAAGATGGCAGGACCGAGGGGCCTCACACGCGACCAGAGTCCCTCTCAAGTCGAGAACTCAAGTTGACAGTGTCAAAACTGCATGACAAGGGACAACCGGTGAGGTGGACTTGTACAGGCTCTGGAGAGTTACGAGCTGGCAGGTGCCACGCAAAGTGCCACCTCGATCGATCAAATCTGCTCAATTAATCCCATGTGTCTGGGTGCAACGATCCTCGCTCCGCCGAGGATCGGACTGTCGACGTCTTCATTGAAGAGCGATGAAAGCGTTTTTTGGGTTTCGTGCAGCTCGTAGCAGAATTCTTCTTCGATTTACAAACCCCTGAGGCATTAAACACCTCTTTACCTCAACTCTCGAGTCAAGATGTTGCTGTCAACTCGATGCATATGGAAGGTGATGCCGACATGTGATTGCTTCGAGAGAGTACTTGACAGGACAAAAGCTACAGCAGGGTACTCTATCTCACACTGTCAATGTCCGCCCTGTTGTTGTCCGGGTCCGAACGAGGACCTTACTTCTACCGACCGTGCTGTTTCGTTCACTCGTCCATTGTGACTCACGAGTGCCGAACCATTTCCGCTTTTGCCTAGACCAACTCAACTCGGGTTGAACAGGTCCATTTACTTATTAGAATGAACATGGGGAGCTGGCGCATGGCAATGGCGCTGTGGTGCGTCCTCGTCACACAATCAGTGATCTTGCAGGTACACGCGAGAAGCTCGAACAGCACGACAGCTCCGACTTCAACGACAGAAACCCCAACGGTGACTACAGCGACTCCAACAACATCAACTTCATCAGCCAGTACCGACACAACATATACCCCAGTAGGCACCGTTGCGGCTGCAGCAACCACTTCCGTTGACACGGCGTACATTTGCAGTGGAGACGAAGTAGCCCGGCTCACGAAGCTCAACGAGAACAACCCGTATCTGATGTCGCAGTGCACAAACTCGGCCGGCATCAGCTCGTATGTTTTTCCATTCAACGGAGTGCTCAGTTACGCTCAAATGGTGGCAATGAGTTCCGTCGGCGAGTGCGGTTACTACTTCCGAGCAGTGCTTCTAGTTCAGCTCCAAGAATGCGTCGACGCTAATGTCTACATCCGGACGACAGCGGAGACCATCCTACAGCTTGCTGCCACTTCAGGTGCCGCACCGACAGAAGCAGAAGTCAACGCAGCGATCGCAGTTCGCAAAACCTTCAATTTGGCTCTTCGCGACGGAGATGGCTCGGCTTCATACTCCGCTACAAGCGGAGCTTCGGCATTGAGCTGGAATATTGAAGGTGACACCATCGATACGACCGCCACGGCAAGCATTACGGGTCAATTGCTATTGAGCACGGACTTGCATGTTATTGGCACATACTACGCTTCATCGGAATCATCTGCTTCCGCTTCCACCACGTCGACGGTAGACGATGCAAGGACTCCCGGGCATGGCACCGGTAGCTCTGCTGCTAGGAGGGAAACTTGTTCGTGGCTCGTAGCGTTGGTAGTCGCGTGCACAACTTTGCTGTTGCACTTTAGCTAGAATCAATTCAATCCACACTTATCTATCAGCACCTCACTCACATCCAAATTCTGCTCTTACACATGTCCAACATCAATTCGAAGCCTCACATCGACTGCAAATCTGTTCACGAAGGTCGTAACGAGAGTACGCATTCGACTAACAATCCAATACAGATATTCGACCATTTCAAACATAAAAACAATCAAATGATGGAACATTGAAAACCAAACTCTTTATTTTTCAGATCATCCAAGGTGGCGAGACATCCTGCTAACTATGGTCTCGGCAACTTGGCCATGCCTGCACTTTGTGCTCGGGACATGTCGAGTGAGCGAAGACGATGAGTTTTACCTCAACGACTTGGCGCACAAATTAATCGATACAAACTCAGAGCGAGCTTCTTGGTCTTCATGAAAATGATGACAAGGTGCTTACAGAGTAGCACGCACCTCGAGGGTAGCGTCCACCATGTTGCGCAGGGCAGCAATGGTCTCAGACCACTTGCGGGTCTTAAGACCGCAGTCAGGGTTCACAACAACCTGCTCGGCAGGAAGGAGGTTCAGGAAGCTGGTGAGCTTCTTGACGATCTCCTCCTTGGGCGGCACAACAGGCGAGTGGATATCGTACGTGCCCGGGCCAAGGTCGCGCTTGTAGCCAATAGCCTTGAACGAACGGATGGTCTCGTCATCCGAACGAGCGTTCTCAATCGAGTTGACATCAGCGTCGATGGCGTCGATGGCGTGCATGCAGTCCGAGAACTCGCAGTAGCACATGTGGGTGTGGATGGAAGTCTCGTTCTTGGCAACAGCAGTCGACAGACGGAAGGCGTCCACAGCCCAGTTCAGGTACTCGTCCTTCTTGGCAGGCTTCAGCGGCATACCCTCACGAAGAGCGGGCTCATCCACCTGGATGACGGCGCACTTAGCAGCCTCAAGGTCAGCGACCTCGTCACGGAGGCACAGAGCAAGCTGGAAGGCCTGGTCCTTGCGGCTGATGTCCTTACGGGGGAACGACCAGTTCAGAATGGTCACAGGGCCCGTGAGCATACCCTTCACCGGCTTGGTGGTGAACGACTGAGCAACGACGAACTCACGCACGGTCATGTCAGCCGGGCGCTCAAGGTCGGCGAAAATGATCGGAGGACGCACACAACGAGAGCCGTAGCTCTGCACCCAACCGTTTTGCGTGAAAGCGAAGCCGTTCAGCTTCTCGGCAAAGTACTCAACCATGTCAGTACGCTCAGGTTCACCGTGGACAAGGATGTCCAGGCCCAGAGCCTCCTGAATTCCAATGTTGTAGGCAATCTGCTCGTCAATCTTGCCGCGGTAGTGCTCCAGCGAGATGTCACCGGCCTTGAGCTTGCGACGCAGAGCGCGAATCTGAGCGGTCTGCGGGAACGAGCCGATGGTGGTGGTAGGCAGCACCGGCAGGCCCTTAAGCTGCGAAGGGCGACGTTCAGCGAACGGGGAAGGACGCTTGAAGTCGGCCTCCGTCACGGCCGAAAGGCGAGACTGCACAGCAGCCTTGGCGGGGTTCTTCTCGTAGTACACGGCCCAAGCCTTCTTAGCGGCGTCAACCTCAGCCTTAGCGGCTTCCTCGCCGATCTCGGCGATCTTCTTAACAACCTCAAGCTCGGCCAATTTCTCGTAGGCGAAGCTGAGGACACCAAGGAGACCATCGGTCTCACCAGCGTTCAGAGCACCCTCGCACTCGGTGGTGTAGGGGACGTGCTGCAGCGAAGAGCTGGTCTGAATAGTGAGAAGAGTGTTCTCCGAGGCAGCGAGCACCTTCTTGATCTCGGCCACCTGGGAGAGGATCGTCTCGGGGTTGAACTTCCACACGCTACGGCCGTCAATAAGACCAGCACCAAGGCGCTTGCCAGCAGGGAAGCCGAACTTCTGAAGCACCGACAGGTTGTCACCACGGGTGAAGTCAAGCGAGATGGCAGACACGGGAGAAGTGGCGAACCACTGGTACACGTCGTGGTTGATCTCCTCGAAGTACGTGGCCAGGTTGATGGCGATCTTCTCGTGCTGAATGGCACCCTTCTGGTCCTTGGAGCCGTAGACGGTAGCCAGGTGCTTGGCGAGTGCGTCCGCCTGAGCACCGACCAGCGAAGGCTCGTGCACCTGCACCTCCTGCACACCAAGAGCAGCAAGCTCGGCCAGGAGAGCAGTGTAGAGCGGCAGGACCTTGACTAGCAGCTCGTCGAGGGTGGCACCGTCGTACTTGCTGAGAGCAAGGTACGTCAGAGGGCCGAGAATGATCGGCACCGTCTTGTTGGGGCCCACAACAGCCAGAGCACGCTTGACGCTGGCGATGTATGAGCTGAAGTTGGCCTTGGGCGTGGACTTGGCGCTGAGCTCCGGCACCTCGTAGTGGTAGTTGGAGTCGAACCACTTGGTCATGTCGAGGGCGGGGATGCCGTCCACGCCACGAGCCATGGCGAAGTACTGCGAGAGACCGGCAGGCACCGAAGCGAAACGCTCGGGGGCCAGACCCAAGTAGTACGTCCAGTCCAGCACGTGGTCGTAGAGCGAGAAGAGGCCGACACCCACGCGGCTCACGCCGGCGTCGAGCTGCTTGTTCCAGTTGGCCTCCTCCACGGCGTGTGCGACCTTGAAGAGCTCCTCCTCACTGATCTTGTTGCGCCAGAACTTCTCGAGGGCGAACTTGAGCTCGCGGTTGGGGCCCATGCGGGGGAAACCCAGTGTTGCGCTGTCGACGGCCATCTTGATGTGAAGAGAGGGGTTAAATTACTACTGGGACGGACTAAAGAGTGCGCGCCAGAGAGCAAATGCAGGAATGACTGAGCTGCTAATGGAGATGCGGCCGGAATATGGATGGCTACGGACGGAGCGGAATGGCTCAGGCGGGATGACCTCGATGTCTGTCATAGAGCTACAATTGCCGCCCAGCCTACGGATCTCCGTGTTGCGCATGCTTGATGGCCAATGCGCCGGAACGTGCCGCACATGCCTTGATTGCCGCTGATTGGATGATTTCTATTTTAGCGAATCAGATGGAAACTCACTTCAACTTGCTTGTCAAATGGAAATCAGACACCTCAAGCAACTTTACAACTTCAGAAACATCATTGATTTCAATAATCCGTCCTCGAGTGTTTGTATGTGCGCGGTGATCGGAAGGATCTCTATCTAGTATGGTTGTATCACGGGCTAGCGTTTTGCTTGGCGCTTTGCTATCTGCTAGCGCTACGACTCCTTGCTCGTTGGCTCGCAGCCTCCGTTCACGCGGTCAAGATGCACCAAGTCTAGAATCTGCCGCACATTGCTAGTGGACGACAGCCACTCCTTGAACTTAAGCTGGATCACCACCTCCATTGTGCGCTTCTTCGTGAGATCGAACTCGTCGCTGGTCACTAACTGCCGCAGCGACTCCACCGTCTCATACTGCTTCCGCACAGCTGCAACGTACTCGGGAGGGATCGGGAATGGCCGTTCAGCTGGACCTGCTCCTCCAGTCGGCTTCACCGGAACGCACACATCCCGAAAAGTCTCTGGAACTTGGAGTGAAATAGGAGGCTTGTCTGTGTCAGCCATTGTGTCTGCAAAACAGAAGCAACAAGTCAGCATTAATATCACATCAATGCTAACGAACTGCAGATAGTCATACCTTTGTCGTTGTCCAGGTCTAGGAACTTGTTCCAGCTGCCTTGGGATTCAGGATTGCACAAGAATGGGACTGTAGACAACTGCTGCTTCAAACCGGAGTACTTGGTGTTGTAAGGCCCCAAAATCACGCCGACATTTTCACCACTGACAATAACCGGAAACAGTGTGTACACATTGAGACGGGTGTCCAGGCAGTTGCTGCAATGAATCGTGTAAGTGCACAAAGTAACACGTTAGATGAATGAAAAGACCGGTCAACAGGTCAAAAGCTGAAGTTCAAACCTGACGCGGACGAGGCCAGAGAGCGAAGTGAGCTGGACATTCTCGCATCTCTCCATCGATAAAATTCCCGTGTTCGGCGCTGTGATGATACGACAGTTCTTGCAGGCTGAAATCGTCACATTTGTTTTGGACATAACAATTACGGTCAAGGATAACTTCGGTGAGTTGTGTCAGAAACGGAGGAGATATACATGTGCTCCATAGCATCCAATAAATATATGCATACAACAAGCGAGTTGAAAGGATATCGAACGGGTCCCAGGATGTAGATATACGAGTCTTGGCAGGAAAAGATAATGACATCTGGGCGCTGGCCATTAGACATCACGAACTCGTCCGCGCGCTTGATCACAGTAGTCTTTACGAGATGTGATAAAATAGTAGGGCGACCGGGTGTTTCTTCCTGAGGAGCTGTCATATCCGCACTGCCATCTAACGAAAAGTCATCTGCAATTGTCAACGAAACAAAAAAATTGTTAGCACTGAGTATATAAAGCATGAAACAGCATACCGTTCAGAGAGAAGGCAGGGGGCGAAGGGATAGCAAGGTTGTTTTGAACCGTAGAAGGAGGAGCCACAGAGAAACCCACTGGAGGGTACATTTTCTCGTTCAAAGACAAGTGGGTCTTGTAAAATCGGCAAACCTTAGCTCCATTCTCCACGTTCGGCGCAAATTGTTGGGTAGCATCAGCCTCTGCCATACCGTCACCATTATCGGACTTCTCCCACTTTGGATAACACGAGCTTAGCTTGATGTTCTGGTCAACAAGACTGCCATCTCCTAGGCACAACAGGAATCCCAACAAGTCAATCTGATCTGCGCTCACAACCGTCGGAGACTCATCTTTGAGGTCCACGGAAGGGTAAAGCAGTCCAAACAAATCTTCCAGCTTCTCGCGTACAAAAGACAGGTAATATGCATCTGATGTCGACCTATCCGCCATGCCCACAGTGTGTGGCGATTGAGGTGGAGGCGGACTAGCACTGCCGCGCATAAGCGGGGATCCTACAGCACCCATAATCGGTGACTTGGGTGCTGTAGCAGCCGCCACAGCTCCTGCATTCTCCAGCGCAGCTGCTGCCGCCAAACTCTCGGCATGTTCACGATACCACACTGCGTTGTACGAGTCGAGTGAGTACCTCGACCTCCACGAGTGCGGCTTGACCGTTTGAATGAACAAGAAAATGGCCATCTTAAATACCGGCACCTCCTCTCTCTCAAGGCATTGCTCGAAGTCGAACGGAGCTGTCGCATCCACAACTTCCTTCTTTACAGAGATCATACGATGGAACTGCACTAGCAGCATCCAAAAGACCTCATAGTCCTGTTCTCTCCACTGGAAAATATTCTCCACCGCGTCTTTCCAGACTGAGAACGTGACGGAATTCAAATTGTCGCTCTCTGTAAAAGATCCCTCCGTGTCCAGCATCACTGCGTCATCACCTGAAGCTGCTTCAGCGTCTGCTGCATCTCCATTGGTTACCTGGAACTTGTGGTGCAGCGCGTCTAGCGCCTTCTTGACGTTGCTCAGCGTAAGAGAGGCGGCGTACTTGGACGGCAGCGGCACGAGGCCCAGCTCAAAGAGCTCAAGACGGAGCCAGATGCGCGGCATGTCGTCGCGTCGCTTTCGCTTCTTGGCTGGAGGTGCGGGAATTAATTCAGGGACGTCTCGCCCGCCAGTGGCTTTCCTGGTCTCCGCTGGCGTCTGCGCGGGGACGGCGTTAGCAATAGAACCTCTCACGGCCATGAACACTCTACTCTCCGCACCTTCGTGGTACGAGTGGCCCTCCTGACGAACGCAAGGGGTCTCTGGTCTCTTGGCTGGTTACTGCAGGCGGTGGTGACGTCCGAAGATCCTTGCGCCGCCGACTAGCAAGCGAATGGGTGAAGCTCTTCCGCTTTATAAACGGAAAATGCGACTGCTTTATATAGAGCTAGACAAAGGGGGCGAAGACGACAGGCTAATTTTAGATCCACATGTAACCAATAGAAATGATTAACACGAGATGACCACCAGGATTGGTGCAAAAGGGCGAACAATTATCAGATGGCCAAGATGGCTTGAGGAATGTTGAGCACTGCTGTTGTATTGTGAATCAGGTATTGTCTGTCGCTCACTTAGACGAAGCGTGATTCACAACCGCATCATGCGGCAGCTGTGTTTTGCTAACTTGTGGGTGGTTGTCAATAAGCCCAGATCCGATGCCTTACACCGGGCTGGATGACGACCCTGCGCAATTGTGGTTGTCAGTATGGTAACCTGGATAGTGCCGTTAGCCACGAGTAAGGCTAAGACGCTCCAATACACATTTAAATCCTCGTTGGCCCTACAGAGGGACGAATACGTTGACTTTTCAGCCTTGGGCGTGGCCCCTGGAGTCCTGCTTCGACTGTAAGGATAAGATGGAACTGTTATCCGACTCTAACTATACCTGAGTGTCGTTAACTACTACTCAATCAGCACCAAGCTACGTATCTCTTGGCCTGATCGAGGAATAAAACGTATGATTTATACTACGTGTCCACCGATCTATGTCGTGTAGGACACGACAGAATTCTCACTTGTCGGGTGAATTCCCACCAACAACGCACACTTCCCCGTGAAGGTCAGCGATTGTTGGATCAAACCTGAAGACCAGGAACGATCCCTTACACTGGGTCGGTTCTAAGCACTTCTATATACCGAGGTTGTTTTAGGTCACCCCTACCTATACCACTTGCCACGAGCTTAGACTAGGGTGTTATCTTGCGCTTTCGCGCGTAACCTGCAGTCCCTCAGAGGGTATCGACGTGTTAGGCCATATACAGGGGTGTCGAGGTATAACCTCGACGGGGAGCAAAATATACACTATGACCTTAAAAGAACCTAAGTATACACGTAACGACACTTCACTGTCGTCTCCGATCTCTCGGCCACACCAATTCTTGACCTGACCAGGATAAACTCTAAGTTCAACGTACCTTGAGTCTACCAACAGACATCCCACACTTAAATAAGCTAGCTACACTTACCTAAATCTGACTTGACTCTTGTTAGCTGGGGGGAACACTGCGTTATATAAACTGCTTAACGTGAGGCTCAGAGAGCCTCTGTATGTCATCCTATGTTTGTCCTATGTCTATATAAAAGTATCAAGTGTAAACAAATCTCGGTTGGAGCATCAGAGGAGAAACGTACAACATCAAAATGAAATCAGGCCATCATTAAAACTCAATAGAGCCTGAATCAAACCGGCCGTCCGCGTTACCGGATGGTGCAGTAATCAATACTGTACCATCCATTGGTCAGCAGAATCGCCCGACCACCGCGGTGGTGACCACCAATAACAAAGGAAGGGCAGCGCTCTCACTCACTGTTCAACCACCACCGCCAGCTCCACCACCTCCACCAACAACAGGAGCGGAGCGCTGTCGTTGTCTCTTTCTCGAACACCAGTCGCACCTCCAAACTGGACGAGTGTACCTCCACCGACACCACCACCTTCACTAGTAACAACAGGAGAGCTACGCCTACACCCAGCAGCAGCTCCATTAGCGGAAGCAGCAACAAGAGGAACGAAGCCTGTCGCCGCTGCCCGTGCAAACAACAGCGACGCCGTTATTAGAACCAGTGAGAGAGTGAGAAGCGTGAGCCAACATCGCTATTTTTAGCCGAGAAAGATGGATCCGGCCCTCAAGGCCAACTTTTGGAACAATGGAGTTTTGGTTGGTAATATATATTTGTCCGACGCAAGTGTGAAAGCAGCTCTTGATGAAGTAAAAGAGCTAGATTTTAGCCCAATATTGGCGAAGTGTACGAGCTAAAGCATTTCCCCAAGCGATTACAAGCCAGTGTCACAACCTTCGGTACTGCAATTGAAAAATATCAGCGCATCAAAGATATCGTGACGAAGTCTAACAAAGAATGATACACGAAGCGGATGTTGTGGGCTGCACTCAAGTCAGTACCTGGTGGTTTGAGACAAGGAATCCATCGGGACTATCCGTCTTTCGAGAAAGCAAGGTCATTCTAAAGAGAGGTGCTGTGCAGGCATTAGTGTGTATCACTGATGCCTGAAACACATATCCAAGTTGTTTTGGTACCTACGTGGAACGCGAAAAGTGTACGGATGTGACTCTCGATGCGGGCGAGTTTCTGCCTTTTCGTGGCGACTTAGTTCATGCTGGTGCTGCATATGATAAGGAAAACGTAAGACTGTATTGTTGCGTGCGTGTCCGCGGAATCACGCAGAAGCGGGATGCTACAGATACAGCGGTGTATAGTTCATACTTGCGCGAACACTGCACAATGTTGTGTGATTCGCGTCGTCATCTGAGCAACCACCGCCGCTTCTGTAGCAACAACCAAGCCAGAGAGAAGACAAACAAGAAGCTAGAGCATGCGGACGACCAAGGTGGATGTTGTGGTATTTGCAACATTTCGTACAAGAAAAGAAGTACCTACTATCAACACAGTCACCGGTGCTATCCGAAAAAGCTGAAACGAAGCAAAGTGAGCGATGGTAGTGATGATCACAGTCGCGAGGAGAGGATTGTGGAGGACGAGGCCACTGAGGGAAACGGGGAAAATGACAACGGAGAGCTAGCTAGCAAGTCCTCCTGCTGCTGGTACTGATCCACCTTGCCGCGTGGGCAGCCACGCTCTGCCAGTGCCGCATCCATCTCTGAGGAAGCTTGCTTTCTGAAGGGTTTGTTTGTTTCTGCTCTCTAATCTATGTGGATTTGAAATGGTAACCTAATCTCTGGTTATAGTTTGAATATGGGACTTTGTATGCGGGGGGGGGACATAATTCCATACAAGCAACTTGTAATCATGGTGTACATGTCGGATCCTCTGTCATGTAAGGTTTTGTTTGTCAGAGGCTCTGACATTGGTGAATGAGGGGTTAAAGGGGAAAATAACCATATATACGCAGATTCAGCGGCAAATGTTGCCTTTAGGAACGAGTATTTACGGGAAAAAGTGGCGAATCGTCCCTATGTCTCCCCGAGGTTTACCTCGATGAGTCATTTTGTAATGCAAACCACGTACGGGATAGGACTTGGTTGTCGTTGAACAGCATTCGCTACAACAAAAGCGGAAATGAGATCGGTACGTATTGTTATAATACTAAATATTTTTACAATTTTTCTAACAAAATATTCAGTGGTTGTTTTATTGCAGCTGATATCATTGCAAGTCGTGGCTGTACAACGTATGACAAGTTTGTTGAAGGGTCCGTCAAGTCAAAGCAAGATTCCGATTATTACCATGGCAACTTCAACTATGAATTGTTTGAAGAATGGTTTGAGGAATTGTGTATTAATTTGGACACTAACTACGGACCGTGTGTTATTCATATGGACGGTGCTGGATACCACAAGCGCATCACCAATGAAATGCCAACATCAAAGTCGTTACGTCGGTGGCTCGAAACCTACTTCAGCAAAATTGGTACATACACATTTTAGGAAAATGTGTAAAAAAGAACGAAAATGTATTTTAAA
Organism: Phytophthora palmivora; assembly: GCA_008079305.1. Classification (NCBI taxonomy): domain Eukaryota; phylum Oomycota; class Peronosporomycetes; order Peronosporales; family Peronosporaceae; genus Phytophthora; species Phytophthora palmivora. The sequence continues at coordinate 19,154 of VOQZ01000162.1, read as the reverse complement.
ACAAATCTTGTCTACAACAGAGCATCCAACACGAAAGTCCTATGTAGTCTGGCCAAGCTAAATAAACTGTCTCCTGAGTATGCGGCGAACACGATTGCAACTAAAAACCATCATATCCTGCACTACACGTCGCCGTACCACCTTACTCTACAACCGATAGAACTTATAGAACTTATATGGGGGTTGATTAAAAACAGAATTGCTTCTGATTCACCCAAAAGTGGTGCAGATGCCGTGGAGAAGGTTTTGGCTGGTCTAGCCGGGGTAAAGTCTGCAGAATGGCTTGCTCGGTTTAGACATGTGCAGAAGATTGAAGACGAATACCTCGTCTTACAACAAGAACTCGAGAGCTAGCTGAACGTTACTGCAAACCTTGACAATTTTATTACAAATCTCATAGACTAAAGTACATGTTTCAATGCAAAGTGCGGTATGATGTATTCTTTGCGTTCTTCCATACGATTTTGACTCTAAACCAATCATACTTCTTATATTTGTGCGCCTATCTCGCCTAATATCACCTCGTTCGTCAGTGGTCTTTTTCAAACGATTGTAGCTTGAAAACGACTTGGTGTTGGTCCAAAATGACCTCAAAATCAAAATTTAAACGCATGATTACACCCTATATCTAAATGTAGATAAAGGTTTTACTACATAATGTACTGCTTATACCTGCCTATATTTTGGACCGATGTTCAATGTCGCGTACAATACGCTTCGGGTACCTGCTCTCGCTTTACATTCTACTTCGCAACCTCTCCAGAACACCCTCATCATTACGGAGGAAGGGTTCAAATCTTAAGGAGAGATCTCCGGCTTCAGGAGCACCACCTCCGCAATCTCTCCGGCCTTCAACTCGGCCAGGAAGTCCTTCATGGACAGTTCCACGATGTTCAGCAGTGCTGACACCTCAGGCATGGCCTCCAGATGGACGGCATCTGCCTTCACTTGACGGCCGGATACTCCGTCGAAGATACGCTACTGGTCTTCGACCGGCCGTGTCGGTGAGGTCTCAGACTCCGAGTGTAGGTATTTGGTTATCCACACGGGAGGCGCTCAATGACACCTCCGCCCTCGTACTAGTCATCTCGACCTCGCGTGGAACTACGTTACCCACGCTAGAGACGCATGTAGCGCTCTTCTTCTTCTTCTCGGTCTCTTTGACCTTACGTGGACCTAGGTTACCCACGCTGGAGATACCCTTAGAGCTCTCCTCAGCAGCCTCTACTGCTTGCGGACCTATGTTACCCGCTTGGCCAGTTCCGTCTGGCACTGCCACACTCGAAGCCCATACGGCGCGACGACTCTCTGCGTTGGGACTTGCCGTTATAGCAATCGATCTAGTGCTCGTGCTTTTCGAGCCACGACATATCCAGGATCAAGTCGTACTTGTCCATGTCTAGGACAAGGAACGACTCCGTGCTATCAATGTCCTCAAACTTTACAGTCAGGTCCATACGGACCCCGGGTACGTTAACCACCGTACCATCGGCCAGTCTCACCGAGACCTGGCCCCTGCCTTCGCTTTCACGCGAAGCGTCGGCATACTTGTCGCCATTCCGTGCGACCGTCTGGTATCGAGCAAAGTTCGTCGACGCCCCAGAATCAATCAGGATTCTGAAGGGATCTCCGTATCCCCGTACACTCGTGTGTACCACGAGCAGTTCACCGCTGCTCTCTTCCTCGTCTCGAGATCACCCAGGCTCTCAGTGGCTAAGCCTTCATGGCGTGCGCTGTCCGCACTCCAACCATGGGGATTTAGATCTTCCCCAGTAGGGCGCCCCTCCCCTACTGGTGACCCCAGTCCCCTGGCTCTTGGGTTGTGGCTTCTGCCACAGGACTCTCGAGCCCCTAGGCTTGAAAGGGAACTTCCTTTACCCTCCCGCAGGGCAGGCACGTTGCATGTACCCGAGCTTCCCACATCCGTAACAGCGGATGAAGCTCCTTGCACTGCGCCTGTTGACGCATTGTGGCCTTGCCACACTGACGTAGGGGTACGAGCCTGTCGGAGGTTGTACTCCTCTTGGAGGGCGATCTGGATCGCCTCCTCCATTGTGTTGGCATGCACGCGGAACAACTGTGTGCGGGATGGGCCCACCTTCAGGCCATCCATGAACACTGTCACCTTGATGTGTTCAGGTAGGGGATTTCCCACCAGAGATGCAGTGAGTACTCGCATCTCCTGGGTGTACTCGTGCAGCTCACGCTTCCCATGTTTACAGGCAAGGAAGCGCGAGCGCTGGTGATACTCGTAGTTCGCCGGGAGGAAGGCGGCTCTAAGCTGTTGACACAGCTAAGCCCAGGTTGTGAAACAACCCGGCGTTGTCGCCTCGCGCGTGTACGCCCAGGTCTTCGCCCGACCTCCCAGGTTGGATGAGGTGAAAGCGACACGAAGTCGCTCGTTCGAGATGAGAGCCGCATCCATAGCGAGCTTTACCTCTCTGACCCAGAAGTGGAGGGTCTCTCCCTCCTTTCCTTCATAGGGATTAACCTTAAGCCTCAACGGCTTAGGTTGGACTGGCTTTAGTTCAGCCACGGGGGCCTGCAGTCCCTGCACGTGAGCGACGCGCCCTATCGAACGCCTCGATGCGTTCGACTGGTGTAGCAGCCACCCAGCTTCGGAGGGCATCTCCTCCAAATATTCCCGTCATCTTCCGGACCGACTCAAACTGAGCATCGGTCAAATGAGGGAACTCTCCTCGATCCATCTTGGCTTACCTTGTAGGAGCCGCAGAGGATTCAGGTAATCAATCTACCCGCGTATGCATGGATTGACTACAAGTGCTACTAAGTGTGACGGGGTCACACGAGCACCTTGCTTGAGAAAACGTGATATCAAAAGTTTACAAACTCTAAGTGAACGGCGGTTCACTAGTCCCTATTTAATAGCCAGTTTAGAGTAGATTTAAGACTGATTTATTTATGGTTAATTGGGTCATTTGGCCTGTAATACAAATAACTAATTAAATATAATTTGTTCCTATATATGTATATAAAACTAGGTCGAATACTTTTGGTTGGCCCTCAGCCGCCCGACCTACAGCGATGGTGCAACAGCTGTCCGATTAGTATAGCCTTGTTATGTAAGAGGCGAATTAATAACGATTTTGGTAAAAATGGAGGCAGCTGTATTTTGCACTAAAAATTAGTTTTTAGTGCCTTGTTAAAGGCGCAAGTGACGGTGTCCGCTTTAATGGATTCCCATGCTGAAATGGCGCGCTTTATCGTAGCTAAGCGCTTTTCTTTTGCTGTCGTAGCTGTAGTGTTTTCAAACAGCCATAAAGCCTTGAGTTTTGCTTTTAGTGGCCCCATGATGCCGACATCTAAGGGCTGGCAAACAGAGGTGGCGTTTTTAGGCAACGGCTGTAGGACAGCGCTAAGTTCTTCCGAAACTATAGCTTCCGATTCGCCCGACACATGGCACTCTAAATTATCTACAAGTAGCAGAGCCGGGCGCGTAATATGCTGCTGCAGAAGGGACCGTAGGTATAGCTTCCACACGCGAGCGTCCATCCAGGCTTTTGTCTGAACGGTATACACGTGACCTGAAAAGAATGAAGCATTGTCAGTAAACGGAATATAAAAAAAACATTTTAGACTCACCTTTCGGGTAGGTTGGCAATTCTTCCTTCTCGATGGTTCCGTTTGGCTCCCCACGCAAAATGAATAGCAGTGGGAGCTTAACACCATCAGAACGTATAGTGTACACAGCAGTCAATCGGGTTGAGTGCTTTTGTTGGGCCGTACTAGCTGACGACTTGCCCTATTCCGACAGTATTTTTCCCGGTGGTGCATCAAAGTATATACCGGTTTCGTCACAGTTAAAAACCTGACTAGCAGCATAGCTGCTGTAGTTGGCTTGGAAAAACTTAGCAAATTTGTCTTGTACTTCTACTAAGTCCTCCAGTTTTTCCTACATAAACGTAAAAATAAAATTACTTTGTTAGCTTGCAGTAGCATACAAATTTCAGCAAATCCATACCTTTAGACCGTGTGGAGTGCGCTGCACGAAGCCGTGCCGGTAAGCAAAACGTCGTAGCAACCTATGTAGAGACTGATACGCAGTGAACTGATCCTTCTTTCCCTCTGCGTAGCTATCCAGCCATCCCGAGCGCTCCTCGCGAATGCAGGCAGCCATTAGCGAGGCTGTAAGCGGTCGGGACTCACGACGTGTATCCTTCATAAAGACGACAAGTTCTACCCGAAACGGGATAGTTTCGGGACGACCTGGCGCTCGTGATAGCATCTTCTCGCTGCCTCTAAACGAAAAAATGTCATCCTTCCCCTTCCGCCACGTATTAATCGTCCACCGCGGAATATTTTGCGAGCTTGCAGCTTCACGCTGGCTCAACCCTTGCGTCGCTAAGAGGACACGCCGTTTTCCTTAATTGTGTAATGCATGCGGCGTTGTTTGGCATGAGCAAACACTTCGTCGAGGAGACCTGCGATGGCGATCTCCTCTGGTTGCTGCAAGCAGGCGGTGCGGTGGGGGCTCCGGGGAGTCCTTGTCGGCTGCCTCCATTTTACCGAGTGACTGGTAGAGTTTTATTTGCGCGATTTAGCGTTGCGACGGGTGATTTGAATGGTTGATAGGAATATTTGCGCTCAATTCTATACCACACGCACCTTTTTTACGTTTATTTTCCTGACAGTAGCATTCTGTCCATCGCTGTACGTGGCGGTGGTGTGGTCCACTCCATCCATGACTGATTATCCACTAAACGAATACTCTCATAAGTATATATACTTCTAGAGGCGTCAGCGGTACCCCTCATGTAACCTCGTTACACCTACTTAAACCCATAATAATTATTATGTACTAATTAAATGGAAGTGCTAAACAGCAAATGGCTCGACCCGCTTTTTGAGCAAGCGCCACGGTACTAGTTCTTATTCCGAGCCATTTCCTGTTTGAAAACGCACGGTGCAGTTCGATAAACCGATAAATCGGTAAAAAACGGTGGTTCTCTAACTCCTTACCCATATTATTATAACCCGTAACATTTTATAAACCAACAGTAATTAGATTTAGCAGGGTACCCCGTTATTTCTGATATAGTCTTGGCGCAAATCGTCACAAAAGTTCACTGCAATCCTCTATAAAGTCATAGGTATATAAAGGGTTGGAAGTAAAATTGATCCCAAATAGTCCAATATGAGACAATTTTGCAATAAAAATTGGATTGGATTTACACTACCGAAAGTACTGTAAATCCAATCCAATTTTTATTGCAAAATTGTCTCATATTGGACTATTTGGGATCAATTTTACCTCCAACCCTTTATATACCTGCGACTTTATAGAGGATTGCAGTACCGAAAGTACTGTAAATTCAACTATTGCAATTTTGCAAAACAATCGTACTTAATGTACAATACTTTCGGTACTGTAAATTCGGCTATTGTAATTTTGCAATCAAAATCGCACTTAATTCGGTACTAAAAATTCAGCTGCATAAAGGTTAACCTTAAATTATGAACCAATCAGAACGTCGGCTGAACGGTACCTTTTCCGCGAATCAGTGCTCGTGTCTGCCCACCAATCAACCACCGTATGTGGACCACCTCATCTTTCACTGGTGGTTGCGAGCGACTTGCCAGTGCTCACTTGTAATTCCGTGGAGCTACGAAACAACATCAAGATGGTTGCCTCTAAGAAGTCGGTATGGGTTTGAGCACGTTCTTTTAGCACTGCGGTGCTCGCTTTCCATCCGGTGGACGAGGTCTTTGTCTCCTTCTTCGCGCCGTCGATCGTCGAGACTCATGACACTGCGTTGTCTCTCCTGCGAAGTCGAACGGATGGGAAAGCGGGCGCTTGCGCTGTCGTTCGATGGAGGAATGGTGTAATTAATCCGTCGTTATGTTCCTTTGAGCAGAAGAAGTCCTCGGACAACATCAACTCGCGTCTGCAGCTGGTCATGCGCTCCGGTAAGGTCGCTCTGGGCTACAAGCAGACCCTCAAGAACCTGCGCAGCGGCAAGGCCAAGCTCGTGATCCTGGCCTCCAACACGCCCCCGCTCCGCAAGTCGGAGGTCGAGTACTACTCGATGCTCGCCAAGACTGGTGTGCACCACTTCACGGGCACCAACAACGAGCTCGGTACGGCTTGCGGCAAGTACTTCCGTGTGTCGTGCATGTGCATCCTGGACGCCGGTGACTCGGACATTCTGCGTGTGCAGTCGGAGAACTAAGCGGCTTCTTCCTAGTGCCACAAGACTTGAAATGATATTCTTTTGAGGCTCCACCATTTCTGTTGACAGTTCAATGACAGGGTTTGACTGTTGTGTATTAGCTCACGTAGCGTTGCAGATGAGGACCGTGATATGCCTCCGTGACCACTTCAAAGTCGCGAGGGTCATACGCCTCGAGCATCACGAGCTTCTCGCTATTGGTTTCCTCGTTAGAAGAGGCAATGACTCGGTAATACGTACAGTCGCGTCCATCGTTGGCGTCATACGGCGGCGTGATGATGTCAACGAAGGCACAGCCCATGTCGTCGCCACCGACGAGTTCGTGCAGATTGCCGTAGTCTGGCAGCAGCTCCGCTGTGTGCGGCGCCACGACAATATCATCTGCTTGGAGACGCGCCTTGTGCTTCTTGCCAACAGGAGCTGCGCCATCCTTGACGAGGTCGTACGACTTGATGTGGAGCGAACCATAGAGCAAGCGGGAGATGACGCTCATGCCCGGATGGTCGTGCAGCGGAATGGACACACCCGGCGGCAGGATGAAGATGCTAATCAATTATAACACCACATGAACTCTTGTATTGACTCGCAGCAAGACGTAGCGTACCCGATAGAGAACGTCTCGTCCTCATAGACGTGTTTGTAGTGCACGCGCTTGGGGCGTTCGATGCCGCTCTCCGGCACTTGCAGCTGGACTGTCCCCAGACACCGAGTGAGTCATCTCTAGTCTATCAGAACTAATAAAGTCTGCGAATGTTACAATTGGCAGGGTAGAGCTGGTCGCAAATGGCTTTGATGGGCGCCATCTCGTCGGGCGTGAGTGCGTGGGGCGCACCGTCGTACTTAGCAATGGTCTTCACCAGCAGGTCCTGGATGCTCTCGAGCGCCTTCTGTCCTGCTGCCAAATCCTTATCGCCACCGAACGGGAAGCGCCACACTGCGTTGAGGTAATCCATCGTCAATCCCGACTGCTCGTCTTCTGCTTGAGCTCCATCGTCCAAGTATCAAAGACACGCACATGGTGTACACCACGCATATTATGTACACCACGCAGATTATGTACACCACAAGAGTCTCCCTTACGTGGCACACAAACACTAGACCATGAGCATGCGTCTCTTCCTGCTCGTAGCCACGTCGCTCCTCTTCCTGGCTGCTGCTCAACCGGATGAACTGCAACATGGCGCCCAAGCTGACGCAGCGACACCTGCACCTGTAGCCAATTCGGCCGTGCGCTCGACGGCCTTCGAGCGCGCAGACGTGGACCACAACGGCGTCGTGGACCCGCGGGAGTTCGCAGCCTTCACGGACTCGCTCAAGAGCGCACTGAACCCGTTTTTTGGCACATTCCCGGCTGAAGCAGCGGCCACGTGGATGACTGGAACTCGGCCGAGACTGCGAACCGGCGGGCCGCACAAGTTCTGGTCCGGATTCGTGAGTGGTATGCTGACCATTTGGGCCACAGAGATCGGCGACAAGACGTTCTTTATTGCGGCCATTTTGAGCATGAAGAAGGACCGAGTTGTGGTATTTGCTGGTGCCATTGGGGCTCTCATTGTCATGACGGTCTTGTCGGTGGTTATGGGCGTCGTGGCCACGAAATTCCTCCCTCCCAGTCTCACGCACTACCTCGGTGGCGTGTTGGTGAGTGCGCGTCGTTGTGAGGGACTTGATTGAGTGGCACTTATGAGTTGGTTTCTGTAGTTTGTGGTGTTTGGAGTCAAAATGCTATACGACGCGAGGGAGATGAACGCAGCGTAAGGCGTGAGAGGATTTAAGAGAGTTATGGAGACTAATGCTGTGTGGTTTTAGGGGTCCATCTGACGAGTTGACTGAGGTGGAGGAAGAACTGATGGGCAAGAAGGACGAGGACACCATCCAGGCAGAGTACGTAGCAGAGATTAAGGATGATACTGAAGGGCGAGCTGACGTTCGTTGATGCAGAAACGTGGAGGAGGGTCACGCCAAGGCTGAAAACTCGACGGACGGCATGATCAAGGTCTTCTCACAGACATTCCTTATGACGTTCCTGGCTGAGTGGGGTGACCGCTCGCAGATTGCGACGGTGACGCTGTCGGCTACAAAGGACGCGTTTGGCGTGACGCTCGGCGCTATCCTCGGCCACTCCATGTGCACCGGTATTGCTGTCGTGGGTGGTAAATTCCTGGCCACGCGCATCTCGGAGCGGACTGTGACACTTGTAGGCGGCGTCCTCTTCGTGCTGTTTGCACTGCACTCGTTCATTACGGGCCCCAGTGTGTCGGAGTAGGCTGCAACATCAACAAGCAGTATAGATAATGCGACGAGCTAACTCCGCAGCTTTGGGATCGCGTGCATTTGGCTAAATGTTTGGTTGTATCATTAGCGTTTGTGTAGTCTCAGGTTGGGCTTCCTTCTTTGTGCTCTTCTTCATCGTCCGAAATGAACTCAAAGTTGAAGACGCGTGGACTTACCGTGCCTGGTGTTCGAGGTGGCAGAAGTGGTCTACCTTCTTCGTGTTCACCATCGAAGCTGGGAGCGATTTGTGCTAGCGTTAACAAATCTGGCGAAGCAGAATACACGCTGGTGACATCGTCTATAGTTGGAGGTATATGATAGGTAAGCGAAGTTTCTCGTTGAAGGTGAGACGCATTGAGCGGTGATGGAGCGAGTCCATTGTGTTCAGGTGAAGCTGAGAACCAATCTTGACCTTCATCCAGAAACCCAGGTCTACCTTCGTCACTGTCCAAGACACTCGTTGTGGTGTCAATATTCAAGGTGCGTGGTGTGATCGAATCTAACGTTCGCGACACGCTCGATAGCGTGGAGCTCGGAATACTGACTTCGAGCGAGGCCGTGGTCAATACTTCTTGTCTTGAAGCTCTAGAGGTTGAGCTCTCTTTCTCTTCCCATACGCCGGCAGTCACAGATTCAAAGTTGAAAATGCGTGGTGTGACGGAGCCGGGTGCACGTGTAGAAGGACGTCGGGACACAGCGGGTGAGGAACCTACAGTCGACCGGCCCGACATGTTTCGAGTTGTCGGGGTAGGATGTGGAGGCGATGGTGAACTTTGCTGCCATCTTGAAATGGACGCAAGGAGTTCAGAATAGTTTTCCTCTGCTCGCCTCTGCGCGTCTTTCATTTCAATCTGCGCACTGGCAAGAGCGTTGATTGTGGATTCTATTCTCTCCAACTTCACGGCTGTTGCTCGATCAATTGCTTCAGGAATTGTTGATCCATCAAGATATCTCGTATTCGATGTGTGGAAGCTGAAGCTGCTATTCTGGTTGCTTCGTGATAGAACTTGTGAGTGATCGGAGTTAGGACGAGACAGTGTTGCCTTAGAGACTAATGATGACCGAGAAGGTGAAAAAGGTGTCGCTCCATGCCGTTTGGATCCATAACTTAAAGTCGTTGTGTAGAAGCGATCGTCATCGATGTTGAATTCCTCTTCCTGACTATCTTCCATATCTCTACGCTTTGTGAGTGATAGCGCGCGATGCGTTGGGAAAAACGACATATCCTTCTTGGCCATTCGCATAGCCAGGAACAATTCCAATCCATTGTACTCTGTAATGTTTTTCTTGCGAATATGCACGAATAGGTACAGATAATGCCACATATTGTGGTCACGCGATATATGATCATGGAAGCCCCGTTTTGTAGCTCTATCGAATGTATATGCGTCGATAGAGCAGATAAAACACCGGCCATGCATATCCAGAATTTTCTCTTGATCATCCGTGCGTAGGGAAGCAAACGTGTCAATGATAACGCCGAAAACCAGATTCAAAAGTAATACGACAAGGATAATGTTGAACAATACATCGAAAGCCAAACGACCATAAGAATGAGCTGTTGCTCCCAACGGAAGTTGCTGAAGAAAGCTTCCCAGTCCTCCATCACTTTTTAACCCTTGATCTAGGCTCACGAGAAAACATTGAAATAATCGTTGGCAATTGTACGGTGCTCGACCTTCTATCTGGGCTTGTGACAGATCATCTTTAGGTGAGTAATCTTTTCGGAAGAATGAGAAGCCTACAACAGCGAACACATACACTACGATCAAATAGAGTATCGTCGTAACACCAAGTGCCTTTGCAGGCCGAGAGATCGATCGCAACACATTGTTCAGATCCTTGTATCGGTCAACCACATCCAGCAACAGGAACGCAAAGTATAGCTTGTTGACATACGCGCCTAAAACCGAGATGAGTATCTGGAGCAGAAAGTAAATCACACGTGGACTGCGGACAAGAAAGTAAAACGAAATTCCCACTATCTCAAGTTGAACACGAAGTCGACTTCGATGATCTCCAATTCCATTGTGTAACCCTCCCGTCCTGATAGTTTTTGCGGAATTTACGTCAACAGAGGGTGTTGCTGTGCTTATGCGAGGTGAGACCGGATTTCGTCGAGTTGATTTTCGGACTGTAGGCGGCAGAAACAAGTAGTTGTACTCTTCTTCACGCTCACGAAGTGATCGCAGCAACTGTTCTGTGTCTTGGAACGATTCGCGTTCTTTGCTTTCGACCGATCGATGATGCACACTATGAGCAGATCGCTTGGAACGCTTGGCTTGCTCCTTTCGATGACGCCGTTTCCATCCCTTTTTGATTAATAGCGGTGCAGAGTTCAGCATGTAACACAGCAATACCATACTGTATAGGATAATTTGAAGTGTCCCAGCTAGCGTTAACACAGCGTCAATACCCAAGGACGGTTTAGGAGGATCCACTTCTCGTCCCCAAACATGAATAAAGGTGATTTCGTTTGCTGGAAATGGTCTTGAATAAATGCCCGCCGCTCGGTAAAATAACAAAACAATCAGATTGATAATCACCGCTAGTGCAAATGACATACGTTTGATCTCCTCCGATTTCCTCGCTACCCACGACACGTGCTTATGAAGCTGCAAATGAGTTTGATGCGTCATCTCATCAACAAGTTTGTCGGAGCGTGCGTAAAAATCGGAAAGTTTATCGGTTCCCCTGGATACGTCCCATACAAGCTTCTTCTTGGATTTATCAGTGAGGCAAAAACAAATTGGATGAATCGGAAAATAGAACGGAATCAGCGCACCCGTACTACCCGAGCTGGTTTCATCAGTGGTTGCTGGTTTAGTCCCATTTCCAAAACCATTAATGGTAAGAACTCCTTCTGACTTCCCACCAACAATGCTAGTTCGCCTTTCGGTATTTTTCGTGGCTGAAAATCGGAGGTGATCCCAAAGAACTTCAACCTTTGCACAATTCGACTGGAAAAAATGAAATGCGTCGCGATAGTCGGGTGATGAACCACCACCATTCGTGATAATACTAGAGAGGACCTTACTTCGAGCTGGCTGTGGAGATTGCCAACTTTGTATTCCCTGTAATTCCTCGTCACTTTCGGATAAAGGAATCCACCATGCGTGCTGATGTTGGTCCGCCAACTGCTGAAGCAGAATATAGATATTGAAACCCATCGTTAAGTAAAAATCCTGACTGCACTTGGAATTTCCAGCGTACGTCTCATGTTTGGAATTGAAGTACACGTACACTTCCACTAGATTCATTTTCAGCGCCTCAAAATTTAATTCTTGTACGAGTTGTATGTGTAAAAACCGATCACTTCGACCTTCTAATAGACTCAGCAGAGTGACTACAATAGCTGCACGCAATTGGTGAACAGCTAGCTTTGCTCGTGTGTCACGTTGCTCAAAGGAATGGGTCAATAGCGCATTTACAGCACTAATAAATTTGTAGTTGGCTACCGTTTCCTGAGCTTCGACGCATGGACCTTGGCAATACTCCGTGATGGTCTCAAACAGTTGCGTGATAAGACCCATGTCCATATCTGTGAGAGCCAGATACGTATCCAAGAGAAACGACGTCGTAGATTCCACTAAATTTGCTGATGCGGTAACATGTGGCTGAGCAATAAGAGCGCGCTGTGCATTGAGATAGTGTCCTTCACAGAGAAGCTGAAGAAAACGAAAAATGGAGGTGATAGGAGCGCCTAGTCGTTTTTGCCCTTCTCTCTCCCCTGCTACCGACACTTTGTCTCCTGACGAAGTGTTGAGACTAAGCCCAAACATGGACTTCCGCTGGTGTAGTTTATTGAGGTCGCTCACGTTTCCTGGACAATCCAATACGTCATCAATACACGGGTCCGCTTGAGAAAGCGACATGGCGCCAACATTGGCTCGATCAACACTGTGAATTAGTTTACAAGCTTTTTCGATCCGCTCCTGAATTCGCTCGAAAAATTTCTCGTTGCTTGGTTCACACCAATAGCTGTAAAAGCTCTCTTGGACCTCCGCGTTCATTCCATCCAATAGTGCAACTCCAACTTCAATGCTGCTCGCAAATAGCGCATCACTATCACGTGAAGCAATAAGCTGCACTACCAAACGAGTAACACCCAGTTGGTTTAGCTTAATCTGCATGTTGTGACGTTCATCTGCGTCTTCAACTGCGTATATCATCCGACAGAATACGTTTAGCAAAGTCAAATTCGTTTTGAGATAACTTGAGTTTTGCAAGGCTTCCACATGCTCAATAAGCTTTGTTACCACCAGATCAAATGACAGCATTACATTTCTGATGTGTATGTGAGGATTGTACTCCTCCTTCATCGCATTTTCGATACCCAGAATGCCTTGCACCATCTGGTTCAGCTCGTCTCTCATTGCGCCATGGACTCTGGGGTGCCCTTGTAGCCACGAGAGTAATTGATCAAGCTCACTAAACTGTTGTTGCTGGCGGCCAAGAAAATGTATATCATCTGTTTGTTCGATATCGCTCGGTCCAACTGAGATGGTCGATAATCTACGTTCAGGTAATGACAAATTGAAGGTTGATAATCGACGTTCAGGTAAAGCTAAGTTGAAGAATGGAGTAACTGGAGTTTCCTTCTTTTTCGGGCTCATGTAGTGCAGACCACCTTTACCACCCAGAAGTCCTCGATAGTACCGTTTTGGTGATAGTCGATGCAGAAGCCTCCCTCGATTCTTTGTCTCGACGGTTTCCACGATATTATCTGTTTTACCCGTTGGTGATGAGTTTCTGGACCCTGCATCTCCCCACGCGATAGGCTTGTTCGAACTAAGCTTATCCAATCTGAAAGATATAGTTGCTTTGCTACAGGAGTCGGATGAATCCGTGTCAATGCTACCGTTTAGGTAACTCTCATTGGGCGTGCTGTCCCTAATCGCTTGATCAAGAGGACTAATGTCTTGTGTATCACTTGGTAAGGATTTTAAACCTTCAGTATATCCTTCTTTATCTCTTACAACATGTGTGCCGTTTATATTTCCCACTGATAAGTCATTTGTTGTCTCTTTGTCACGTAGGTCAAGTGCCCATTGTACCAAACCCGGTAGTTCTTGTTCGCAATTTAGTGACGAACAATCGAGTCGTTCCCGATACTTGAGCGACATTGTCCACAACTGCTCTAGGGATGTTGGAGGAGAAACTTCGTATTGCATCACACTCGGACGAATTGTTTTGTCAACTGCATACATAAATTCCTCAAAACTGTTCGTAACTTCCTCTGGTAAGTGCCATTTGCTTGCCGCGCAAACGATCAATAGCAACGCCACACAAGAATGGAAGCGAAATAGGTGATACTGAGCTTCCTCATTGGTGTCAACGAAACTGGAAAATTGCTGAATAAACGAGTATAGCGTCGGAACAGTAGAAAAGATAATCACGTATAATGGACCACATTCGAGTGGCTTCTGAGCTGATAACCCCACGATTTTCCCAACTTTTGCTTTGTTCTTTCGAAGTGACAACGTAGCTTGACGATTTAAATCCTTTACTTGGATGTATGTCAGGTACTTGATGACTTGTCGTTCACTCACCTGGCTCAAAACGACCATAATTTGCATGAGATCATCTGCACTGGGAGTTTCGATATCGTCGGCCATCAGGAAGACTTGATCCAAAAATCGCAATAAGGCCAGTTGAATACCTTCGGTGCAGTCGTCGTGACAAAGAAGGTCTAGTAAATTCATGAGAGGCAAAATCTGCTGACATATTTCTTGTGCCTTGGTATTTTTACCGGTAGCACAAGCAGCGAAAAGATGCACGAGACGAACATGGTACTCAAGCATTCTACCAATATCAGCGATGTTGTCACATGGAGAAGAAATGACTGGGGTACTGGTATCGTCAACAGCAGATGTCACCTCATCCTTGGATCGTTTGTACGCATCCGCTCTTCCTTTCAAGAGATCGGCATATCTACGGAGTAGACCACCTAGCAGCTCAACCGTTTGTGTTGCATCGTCAAGCATTTGTAGCACTTTCGCATTCTCAAAACTCTTTACAAGTTGGAACAGTACTAGTAGCTGGTTTTCAACAACTGGTTGTTCATTACAAAGCACGAGTGTTTCCAAAAAGAAAAGATACCGAGGATCCGGACCATCATGAATCAAATATCCCACAAAAGTGTTGATCAGCTCTGTAGGTACGGCGTTGTACAAAGGAAAATTGTCCGCATAAATCGCCACCAGAAGTTCCTGCGCAATTGGGAGATCACGGACGAATTGTGCAATCATGGTGGCATGAGGAGCTACCAATGTTTGATTCTCTAAGTCACCAAGGCAAAACACACGCAAAAATTGCATTCCTTTCCCGAAAACTCCTCGAATTTGGTCTCGCTGTCGTTTTTGAAGTTTGGTTCTTGACCGAGTTGTTGGTGAACCGGGGGAATGGAGATTGTCGTTGTCAAACAGTAGGTGGCCTTCATAGAAGTGCGCACCATCAATCAGCATATTTAGCACAAATTGAGCCGCTCGAAGATTCCGTAAGAGACGACGAGCTTCCATCGCAATGGTCTTGTCGGCGTCCTTCATTTCATTTTTCGTTGAAGCACTATCTGTACTGCACCACAATGGGGGAACCACCTCGTGGCTACTGGAGAACTGGCTTACACGACCGATTGAAGAATTTAGAACGTACCGATCAGTCTGGTAATTTAACTTTCGATTTGGAGGTGGTTTGTCAATACTAATCCGCTGCGGTGGTTTGCGAATTTCTCCATTTGCAAGAAGCATTTGCTTTGGGGTACATTTTGAATTTGTTGCGAATAGGTCAGCTGCAGAGTTAACATTCTCTTCACTAGAATCATCATTACTGATCGTTTTCCCTGGGGGATGTAATTTAAGCTGACGGCGTACTCCATCTGCTTTCAGTTCCATATTAACCACTGGGTCCTCAGTTCTTATATGCTGAATAACGTTTACCAGTGATTGTAGTAAATGACATACGGAGGCAGCCCTTTCAAAGTCGGATCTCGACGTCAGATCCATCCACACTTCTGTCGTTTCGGCTAACCGGCGGAGCTCGTCAACATCTCCCTTCAATTTGTTGTAGATGGTAATAGTCTCTTCCGAAACAAGTAGTTGCACGTTTTGCAACTCCTTCAAGAATTGATCATGCTGATTAAATTGCTGTAGTAGCAACTCCAAAGCCTTCGATACTAGGGGTGGATACTCGTACATAAGCATTTGCATAAATATTGTCGTCACCGCTCTTCGGCCCAAGCGTGTGAGGGATAGCTTGCACTCCAAGGACTTCGAACCAAATAGGTAAACAGCGAGTGGCGACATTTTATCGGGGTGGTAGTGTCCATAAGGTAAGAGATCCAATCCGCGTGATGACGGCGTAAAAGCATTCGACACGGTTTCCCGTACAATAGCATCATCGAAAAGAGCTGTATGAATTACGTCTGGATCACGATTACGCGCATGCGAATTTGACGGCGGTCCACCATGCCTAGCTTGAAAGGAGGCTAATAGCGTGGATATAAGGTAGTCAATGCGAATTTGACCAACAAATAAGAAAATTGCACAAATCTCGTCCTTGATTTCCATGACAACTCGATTGAACTCGTTCATTCGTGGACATTGGCAGTGGTTTCAGTACACACCTCAGGCTTGTGCATGAGTAATTTGTTTGAGATGTCGATGAGGACTTTCTAAACTTGCAGCAATACTGCTATTATCACCGCTTGTAGTGCGAACAGAGTACTGCTTTGAAGCATCACGTTCTTTGGTAATACGTATACTTGACATTGCTCCAGCACCATCAAAAAGCACTGCATTTCTCAAATGTGTGGACGCTTGGTAGGGTGCTGCGCACCACGATCGTCGGTCAGTGTTGCCGGATGCCACAGGCACCTTACGCTGCTGAGGCGCTGAAGTTGAATGAGTACTAATCGAGGCAGATCGCTGTCGCAAACTCAACACAGAAGGAAAATTAAGAGAATTTGGTGTACTGTATCCTTTGTCTTCTTGTGCTCGAAATGTTCTGTGTCACTGGCCTCGGCATGTTCACGCACAAAATCAGTTCGTTCGTCTAGGAGATCGAATAGATGGATCACAAAGCGCGATAATTCGTCCTCAGTAGAATAAATGCCAAACTCCGCCAGTTTCCGTGAAACACGAAGAATAGAGAGAGTCAGTTCGTTTTCAGGAAGGTCGTCAATCACAATAGTCCCCTGCAGCTGATCAAGATACGAAAAGCAAAACCCTTTCAAAGATGAGAAAAACGCAAGATCATCAGGAGAATATCCTATGTGCGATGAACCTGGAAGAGACTTTGCTGCGTTCGCTCCAATATCCGTCCAAATACGAGTGTAATTCGGACAGACCATTGGTTTTTGTGGTTCGCAATCAACGTAAGATACTCGAAGAAGGTCCATCATCACAGAGCGTAACGAGCGTGCCAAAAGGGGATCCATGACACATCTCAGGAGATTTTCTCGCGGGAATGCTGTTTGGATATACTCAATGCTGACGTAATTTCGATCCAGACACAATGATGCATAAAGACGGAAAAGTCCATAGCAGTACTGACCTAGCGCCCGATGCTTAGCTTTCACGTAATATTCTTCATAGAATTTTGCGAGTGGTATCCAAGTGCTTGAATCTGCTCCCTTAGACTTTGTTGATCGGTTGAACATCACTTCAATATCTTGATTGATCTCAGATGTGTTGAGGTGACTAGACGAACAAATATCAAACCATCGCCTGAAGGACGAATAGGGATAACGACATCATCGCGATACCCATTTGCCGGATTGAAAAGCAATTCGCATATCGCTTCCTGCGTTTTCGGTACACCCTTTCCCCGCGAAGTGCACAAAGCCACTAGAAACTGCACGTACCGTACTGATTTTCCTCGCGTTGCGATCAACTCGAAGAAATTACGGATAATGCTCGAGTATCCAGTAATTGACTCCACCAGATTTCTATTTTCACGAAGCAAGTAAGATAGTGGCAATGACGTTTGGAATCCATTTCCCAGCAGTTCCATCAGAACCGGCAGCGCAATTTTTACCACGTAGAGTTCATTTGTCCTGTTCGCCCAAGAAATATGAAGTAAGAGTACGTTGATCGCGGGGATTATACGATTCAGGCACTGCATCGCCACGGCATGTGTTTCTACCCGAGACGTTGTTGATGATCCACTGACAGTACTTTTGCGTCGCCACGTATTGTCATGAACCGATATTGATCGCCTCGGAGAAATTAGACCTCTGTTGTTTGGTGACGCATCTCCTGCCCATAAACCAGTCGATGAATCTGTTTTTTGACGAAACGGGGACCCTCTCATCTCCAGTTCGTCGTTGTCTTCACCAGGGTCTCGGGACGAATTCATATACTCGTCATTGTACGAGCACACCTCTTCAATAGAAAATGGACCGTAACATTGAAATGGAACCTTGATCATTTCAACAAGCAACTCGATGTACTGGTACGTCCGGAAAAGACTCTGACGACATCGTAGCTGCCCAGCTGAATCATCCTCGGCACTGACGCAAAAATTAACCAGCTCAGCTAGGACACTTTCAACACGTCTGAAAACGACAATGGTATTCTCGCGCTCAAATCGTTGGAATGGGCGCTCACCACTCATGGTTCCGATATCGAATTGACTCAGGAACTGACTTAGAGCCTGCTTATATGATACTAGCAACAATGTATCAGTCACTTCAGTTTGAGGTACAGCAATGATTTTGAATGCATCCTCATCTCGTGCGCCATGCAGTGTTACAACACTAAACGAAGCTCCTCCTGAATTGACACCATTTTACCGTACATTGCAGTGTGCGGAAGTGGTTTGGATGACAGTCGAATGTCCGCCATACTGGAAGTATGAGTATCGATAGAATGGATAAAGCTGTTCGTCCTGTGATGTTGGATTAGGACGACATCTCCGTTTTCGATTTGAGTCCTAGAAGGTAAAATTCAGGAAAAAAGTTAGACCAAACACAGGCAAAGAACGGTAACGTACTCCTCATCTCCAATAGCAGTAGGTACGAAGCGGAACACCTGCGGCTGTTGCTGAGCAATTGCTTGGGCACATATATGTGATGACTGTCGCATCATTGTACCGGAACGTGTAGTAGCTCGCGGCGTTTGTTGATGCGCCACGGCCAAATACTTTCCAGTGAGGAGATGACGAAGAGTAACGGTATCCCTCCATTTTATCTGACCGCCTTCGTACGTAGATACACGCTCAACTTCCCAAAGAGAATCAGAGGATAGTGCCGCTTTGGTGCCATCCTCTTGCTCGCTTTCATCGCTATACTGAAGAGTGACAAGCCCACCCGGAGAATCTCGCGTCTCTTGCCCATTAAACCGAGCCAAGAGCTGGATTCCAAATGAAAAAGTCGGATGCACGACCCAGCACGAAGTCCGTCATCGTTCCTAAACGGTAAACTCACGTCACCACCTGCGACGTTATCACCATCGAGGATGTCATAATAGACAGCTCTCCATTGAGAAGAGTGTACGCTTGATCCAACTACACCGGCTGAAACACCATCAGTAGCATTTCTATTCGAAACAAACAAATTAACGGATGCACTTCGTTCCCACTAGTCAGGATCATCTATCAAGAAAAAAACAGAACAATTAGCCGTTGGTAGTGATGGCCTCATCATCGTAAACGAGTAACTTTATGTCATGCCTGATCGGTGAGTGGACA